>JASCZW010006644.1:0-86965 GCA_034211315.2 Aedes japonicus
GAAGCTCATCCATGATGAGAAAATGAGGCTTCGTCAGCATCTGGGTGTACAGTTTCTGGGCCCGTGACTTTCCCACCGTATTTTGCCGTTCGTCACGACTTGGAGCCATCTGCATTTTGTACGTACGCAGATTCAACTTTCCTCATTCGTGGCCAAAGCATTGGGATTCCGCTTAAATCCGACACCGACACATCTGTGATCCTGATCACTAATGGAACATTCATTATAACCGCATTTCTCCTTTTGTTCGATGCTCAGAGTTTCGTATTAACGTTTAATCACACGACTCACCGTTGACTGCATGCACGATTCCGAGTTGTTTTCCCATGTCCCGATGAGAGAGTTGAGGATTTTCCAGGCGCTTGCGCAAAATCAATTCGCGATGTGCTTTTCGGGTGACCTAATTTTTTCCCATTTTCGAATTAGTGAAGAACTACAATTTCATCATACATTACGAAGATGATGATGATGATTATGAGGATGACGATGATGATGTAAACCTACTATCTACTGTAGCCTGGTAGGTTTGACAAAATAAACCCAATAGATGGGGTCAAAGAGCCCGCCCTCGTTCCGCGAAATGTTACAATAGGGAGGAGGCAGTCCCATGCTCCCTATCCACATCGTTTTACTTGGGTGCCCTGATGGTCCCTCTCATTCCCCGTTATATTTTATCCAATGAATGTTTAATACATTTTGTCGTGACATTTGATTGCTTATCTTGTGTTAGAAAGTTTTGCCGAATGGAATATTGTTAAGATGTATATACCGCAATTTATTCATTAACTAAATTTTGTTTTGATGTAGAGTCAAAATAGATTACAATTACCCTGTTTTTCTCCACGTTTTTCGAGAGAACTCACCACCTCTCAAGTGTCTGAAATTTCATTGCAGTATCCACCCGGTCCACATTAAGACTCCTTTACGATCTCCGGGTGGTTATCATGGTGTTTCTGCTTTTGAAGAGCTTAAATCAGTGATGCAGATCCAGTCCCACGATGTATGTGACACAAAGTATTGCTCACGATGAAAAAGAAAATTTATATAAAAATAAATTAAAACAGGTGAATAAATGAAGATTGCTGCGAGGAGAAATTGAAAATTACAATAGAAAAACTGAAATTTCCATAGTTTAATTTAAGTTTTCTCTAATTTAATGGTTCTTAAGCAACAATACAAACCGAAATAACAATAAAACTGGAGGTGACTCCGTTGTAGTCGTTAACACAATTCCTCTCACGCCCAAGTCACGAAGTCGAATCTCTCCCCCGGGGAAGTTACGAAAATACACAAAAGGTATATGAGTGATTACGACGGAAGATGAACCAGCCCAGGGCTGAATATTTCGATCATGAAGGAACAAAAAAAAAAACACAATAAAATTAAACAATTTCCATAGAAAAAATGAATCTTCTATTTGAAAATAACACTACAATTTCCATCAAATGAAACGCAATAAATAACTCGAAACTTCCGTAACAAATGCATTAATTTTCCACATAAAAATAAAAATACAACGATAAAAAGCTGAATAATCCCATTATATATAGATCAAAACTATCCACAATAAAACGAACAATGTTCCTAAAAAATAAAAAATAAGTAAAATTTTCCATTGAAAAAAACCTAAATTTCCATAAAAAGAAACACAAAACATAAAAAAGACATATATTTCCATGAAAAAAATCTAAATTCTCGTAAGTAGAAAAATAGCAATGGTATCATAAATATCAGCAATAAAAAATTTAGGAGTTTCCTTAACAAAAAGAACTTCAAAAATTTTCTCAATAGAACAAAAATTTCCTATAAAAAAAATTTAAAAAATCAAACGTGCCATTGGAAAAATAAACATACATATCCATAAACGACACAAAAAGCAACAAAAAACCCAAAGTTTGCAAGAAACATGCATTTACTTTCATTATAACCAATAGAAAAAAAACATGTATTGAATCGGATTACAATAATAAGTTTCAGCCACAATAAAATGAAAATTTTCCATGAAAAAAGGAAATAAAATATATATAAAATATTTCTTTGAAAAATAAACTAAATTTTCTATTAAAACACGCATAAGACAATAAGAAGCATTCATTTACCATAGAAAAATTAGAAAAATTTAGAAAGCAATAGAAAAAAAGCAGAAAAGCAGTATGATAAGCAAGTAGTTCAACAATCTCCACAATGAAACAAATGTTTCCATTAGTAGAAAATCTTCAGTTCTCAAATCTTCGATGGAAAAAGTGAATTATTATTTTCATTAGAAACACACAAAATTTAAAAAGAAAAGCCTAAGCTGCGATTATTATAATTCGTTTTTAATGCGCTTAAATATCCTAATTTTGCATATGAAAATCTTATATTTCATAGTAAGCAAGAGAAAAGCAAGCATTCAAGAAATATAAAAATAAATGAACAAATTCCTTAAAAATAAGTTTCGAAAATAGAAATATGCACAATAGATAATGCACAAAAAATAAATCAAATTTTCTATTTAAAAAAGTAAAAAATAATAATGAAAAAGCATAAAACACAATAGAAACCCTAAATTTACTTGAAAAGTAAAAGAAATATCGAAAATTGTCAGAAAGCAATAAAAATAAAATTTTAAAATATATAAGAATGAATTTAAGCGGGAAAAACTAGAATAATTCAAAAATTAAATAAACAGATGCTTTTATTATTCAGAAATTAAATCCAATAAATAACAATTACTAAAATTTTCATAAAAAACACAAAAAGTTTTAGAAAATTTCCATGTTGAATGCCTAAATCTTCCATAGGAAATTTCATTAAAAGTCACAGAAAAAGCATAAAAGCAATTTGAAAATACAAGAAATATGAACAATAAATAAATTTGAAAATTTTCATAATAAAACGAAAATTTCTCATTAAAATTGAAGGAAAAATAATCAAATTTTCTATTGAAAATATACAAAAGCCGAATTGTGAATAACACATAACAAGCGCATTAATTTTCATATGAAAATTAAAAAATAAAATATGGAAAAAACATACATGCAACAATATAAGAATAAATTTAATCGATAAAAAACTTGGAAATTTCTAGAAAAAAAGTATTAAAATGTCTACAATAAAACAAAAAGTTTCCATAGTAAAAAATCAATAAAGCTTAAAACAATCGAATCATCCTATGAAGAAACGCACAATTTCCATAAAAAAACACTCATAACCTAGGGTGAGTCGCTTAGAACAGTGTGCCAGCCACGATGTCTCACGCAAAAGGGCTTCTTCGTAAACCACGTAGACTAATTTTTGAATATCCTCTTCGGGGACGTTCGTAGACTTTTCTTCATACAATTTTTTGAAAAAAAATAAATTAAAAAATCTTCCCTGAGAAACAAGAACAAAAAGCTCCATATAAACGAAAAATATGCAATGAAAAAAACACAAAATCTCTTTGAAAACAGAATTACTTTTCTATAGAAAATCTCAAATTTCATAAAAAACAATTGAAGAAAAGCAAAAATGCAGCATAAAAAAATTGCAGTAATAAAAAACTATCCATAAAACAGTTAAAAATTTACACAATTCAACGAAAATTTTCCATAAAAGTAATAAATCTAAAAAACACAAAAACTAGTCTACAACTCTATCCAAATATACCATATACCATACAAAATATTCCTGCTTGGTCCGAATTCCAAAATCCCATGCCGTTGCACTATGGTCCAGATCACGAATTTACTAGGAAACATGCTCCCAGCGCCTAAACTTGAAAATTTACAGCAAAGTGATGTTCTACAACATGGTTTGTATCATCAAGGCCCATTTTTTGATGTTGATTAAAATTAGGGTGGTCCCCATTTTCACGGAAATACAAAAACTAACTATTTAATTTGCAGAAATAGACATTTATATCCGTAAGCAAAGTTGTAGCGCAGAAAATTTCATGGAATTTTTATTAAGAAATTTTTTTTGTTGCTTAAAAATTGACCGATTTAGAGCAATTTTCTCTCATCAACTTAGGGTGTACCATAAAAAAAATATTTTTTTGCCCTTAATTATTTATTTAAATTCCCACCGTTAAGTTGTGTTCGGACGAGTTTTAGAACTTTCAAAGACGCGTACTTTGGTATACAAACTTTGACGCTAGCTTCAATAAATCAATAGTTATTGAAGTTTTTTTGCTCTGCTGGATCCATAAAGTGTCACTATCCAAAATCCGTCCTGGATTGGTATGGTACAAGAGGTCATTACGTGCCTAGACAGTAAATCCGCCTAACTGTCCAAAACCGAGCCTGATAAAAAAAAACTGGACTTTGGTTAAACGGAAACTCTTTGAAACTAAGAATGATACTGTACAGAATCTGATGGCGGGTATACCACAGAAAGTTCGTGCATTTTACAGAAAGCAGATTTAAGTTTTCAATCAACTGTTCTTACTGTTTATATAACTCTATTATACCGAAATAAATAATCGGTTTGGTTGAATTGTGTCTAGTTTATTTTTTGCTGACATTATCTTAGTATCCAGAATTTTACGTGGACAGGATTAAAATCATATCAGTTGCGTAAAAGATTGCAAACAATTTCGATATTTACGAAGTGGGGAACGAGGGTAAACTACGCATTTGGTAAAATTCAACATTTTGTTCTGTATACGTTATGTTAGTTTAGGATCTAGAGATTGACTACCACACCTTTGATATGGTACATTCTTAGCGTTTCAAGCTTATTGCTTTCGCAATTAGCTTATAGCTTGGTCTCAACTTGTTCTCAAGTGTTCTAAATGCACTTCCACACTCTTTATTTCACAGCTTTCGATGCCAGGTAGCATTTTTGCATTAGTATGGCATTTTTGTATTAGTATGGCAAGTACAATCATAATGTCCAGGTATTCGAGAAATTTTCCTTAACTAAAAATTCCTGGACCGGACCGGGAATCGAACCCAGCCACCTCCAACATGGTGTTGCTTTGTAGCGGCGCCTTTACTGAATGAGCTAAGAGAGGACCCATATGGTTAACATGTTCAATTTTTGCGTCGTGAAGATTATAGTCAAACACGAATACTTCATAGGGTTTAGCAATATTCGGCTTGAGCCGCACCAGGTAGCAAACGCTTTGATCTGCTGTTGAAGAGAGTGACAGTCATCGATCAACGAGATTCGCAAGAAGATTTTGAAATCATCTGCATACGATAGTCTTGGACCTTTGATAACCAAATTCACTTCTTTGAAGTAGAGTAGGAAGATTATCGGACCTAGATGACTTCCTTGAGGAATGCCAAGAATGACAGTTTGCAATGGCCATCATCTACTGGCGGTCGGTGAGATAGGATTGATTGTCCAGTATTGTGTACCAATGCCATGATTAGGTTTATGGAATGTTGTTGACAAATCGGTGTAAACGACGTCTGCTACAGGTTATTCAACCATGCTTCTCGTGACATAAAAGGTGTTTCGATCAAAATTTGGTCGACTTAAACTTGACGCATTTCCTTTCATCGTGCATTTCAAGCACATTAAACTGTCAAAGTTCGCGAAGAAATATCTGGTGTGGCAGGCCAGATTGTACCTGTGGCTTGAAGAGCAACGTTTACATTACGACCGGAACCGTCAACCAGGAAATTTAGCTGAACGAGTGCCTACAAAAACGTATACTGCCTTTCCTGAAGCGACACAATTGTGTTCCGTTCTATTTTGGCCGGATTTGGCATCTTGCCATTACGGAAAAAAGGCCATGGAGTGGTATGTTGCTAACAACGTTCGAGTGGTGGAACCACAAGGACAAGAACCATCCCAACACCCCAGAGCTACGCCCAATCGAACAATATTCGGCCATCGTCAAGCGGAACCTTAAGAAGACTCAAAAAGCTGTTGTGAGCGAGAAACAGTTCAAAGCACACTGGCGTTCTGCTGCGAATAAAGTGGACAAGTGGACAAGTGGACTTTACAAAATCTTATGGCAGACCCGGCAATTCGCATTCGGTAAAAAGGAAGCTTAGTTGAATATTTCTCCTGTATTCTGTTTTAACTGATCTTAAAAAAAAAAAAGAATTTCACTTATTAATAAAAACTTTGATCGACTCACACACATTACTGTTTGGACAAATTTTGATCGGAACACCCTTTACAAGTCCTTATCACAACCTTTAAATTGTTACTTTTTAGAGGAATGTTTAAAAATGTATGCCAAAGTAACTAAAATGCGTTCAGCAGCTAGTCTTGAAATATAATCCTACTTTTCCTCACTAAATAATTAGTTGCGTACATTCGCTTTGAAGTTGCATTATGAATAATAAATAGCCTCAAAAAAAAGTCCCTAAAACACCTCAAATGCTCAATCTCTGATCTCTCATTGTCAGTAAGCCGATCGTAGCAAATATTCATTTCACGTTATCACTTCTACAATCCCCCTGAACTTAATTCCAAGCGACTTGTTGCCGGAAGATATCGCCAACGTCATCTTGCCTTAATTTGAACGTTCCACAATAATATCTGGACGATATAGCCTGCGCAAAAAGAAACGTTGTTTGACAACTGCTCGAAGCCTCCACGGCCCCGGTAGGTAGGCAGCACTATTGTCAAATCGTTTCGATTTGCATTTCTCATTAGACCAATTTGGGGTGGGATGCAATTACCGGGGACTCAAGTCTAGATCCTCTCATCGGGCAGCTGTAATTGGACGGTTTAGGAAATCTTCGTTTTGCGACTTGGGAGGGAGGGAGAGAGTTGTCCACTTCTCCCCGTTCACGATCGGTTTGTTTTTCATTTACATGGCATTAGCTGTGGCGATTTGAATAATCCAAACCAGATTCAAATCATTCAGAACGGAAGCACGAGTCACGTTTTGAGGCGTTTCGTTGTTGCTCTTTCTGCCAGAAGATGTCATCTTGAGCACATCAGTTGCCTCCTCGTCGACGTCGTCGTCGTCGTCGGCGACGTCGTCTTATGCTAAAATCAACCTAAGGTGGATTATATTTATACACGCATTCGAGTTAAAAATATCCAAACAACGATACAACGAACTGCCGTCCTACGGGCCTATCTGTTTATAATCACCAGACGACATCGACGGCGATGCGGTGTTTGGGGGTTTGATAAACGACGAGCAATTTTCGTTTTGAGACATGCCAGTAGCAAAAACCGGGTTTGTTCTATGATTAAGATCGCTAGCAATTTGAATGCTATTTCTAATAAACAAACCTGTCAAGCAGCCGGTAGTAAACGCGAGGTTCATAATAGAAAATTAGAACCGATACTGGTTGCATCACAAAGAAACGTGCTGGCGCGCGTGTCGAAGCAAAACTTAAAATTTTTGCATTTCTATAAAGTCACTCTGTCACGATATCGCAGTTTACATTTCCATTACTACCTGCTCTCAACCGGCAGCAGCCTGGTAAAGCTACCAAGTCGTGTAGTCATTAAATCATTCAAAAGGAATTCCCCCTCCGTAAACCACTGCTGGAGCTTCGCCCGGTGGTGATGACATTGGAACAATTCATAGCCCGGCTGATAGAATCGGACAGCCAGTCTACCAGTTAGTCGGTCAGCAGTGCCGAACCCTGTGGTAATGTGACCTATTATAGACGTTGCGATGTAATGTAGGTGACCAGAGAACCTGTTTTCCTTCTCTTGGATGTGAGCATACTGATGATGATGATGATGATGATGATGATGCTGATGATGATGGCGAAGTTAAAGAGCTGAGGTGTTCGCACCTCGGTTCCTCTCAACCACGAGACGACATCGTGTCAGTCGAAGGCCACTTTGGGGAATCCCTGTGTAAGGAGGTTTTTTTTGCGGAACAGAGTAACCAGTCAGCAAGTAGGGTAACAGTACCTTTGTTGACAGAATGACATTTTACGCTAAACTTTGAATGTCTAAATTTCAAAATAGTTGTGCTGCTTCCGTATAACTACGCCCTTTGTTCGCACGTCTAGCAACACCCAACCATGCGATTAATGCGATCAAACTGCAAACCCGGTAATTAATAAATAGGTATACATTTTATAAGGTCGAGGAAAAGAGAAACATTCCAGCAAGCGTTCCGGCGATTACTCATGCGCAACCGAGCGCACAGTTCTGCCTAATGTCGTACGTATATGAATCGAACAATTTTCAGTACACTAATTACACATTACAGTATCGAATAACCACTCAGGTAGCGAAAGCGCGTGATAAAAATGCATTCCTAACTTCAAACCGGTAGAGGTGCGACGACAGGAAAGCTTGCACTTAAATTTTATCTAGTGCATTTTATGCGCTCCGTGCGTACTCCGGTTTCAAAGGACGCAAGGGTCAAGGGAAACATTGAAATGTTTCTTTTTACGAGTCAAGAAATATCCTAAAATAGACTCTCAATATTTTCCACAAAAACACCTCCACGCAATACGTTACATATAGAACTGCTGGTTTACCGTTAGGTGTGAGGCATCAGCATAAAAACAAGTCGACATTTGTTTACTCACATCGGTTGTTATACCAGCCGGAATGAATCATCAAGCCGCCTACGTACGCGTTTTACCGTTATCTCAGTTACAATAGCCTTATGCGCGGGAGAAGTGCATTTAAATATGTGTAACGAGCAGGTAAAATCGTATCGTAAATAAGTTTTGAAACGATCAAACAAAATACGATCCTTGAGTTTGATCAAAATTAATGTCTTTAATGCCCTTTGTTGTTTTAAGCGGCCTTTTCCTTTGAATGCTATTGGTATTTAGAAGAAACCACTAAAGTAAACAATTTAAAACATACCAATCAATGAAACTAAGAACTAAGCTTATCATTATGTGACGTAATCATGATGCCGGAAGTCTGCAATAATTGATGTCGAATACCAACAAGTATGTTTAAAGGGTGTTCCGATCAAAATTTAGTCAAACAGTAATGTGGGTGAGTCGATCAAAGTTTTTATTAATAAGTCAAATTCTTATTCTTTTTCAAGTTCAGTTAATACAGAATACAGGAGAAATATTCAACGCTTCGTTTTAACCGAATGCGAATTGCTGGGTCTTTCGTTTAACGCCTGCCATAAGATTTTGTACAGTCTTCTTGTTCACTTTTTGAGTCGTCTTAAGGTTCCGCTTAACGATGGCCCAATATTGTTCGATTGGGCGGAGCTCTGACGTGCTGGGAGGGTGCTTGTCCTTGGGCACCACTTGAAAGTTGTTGGCAACATACCACTCCATGACCCTTTTCCGTAATGATAAGATCCCAAATCCGGCCAAAATAGAACGGAACAACTGCGTCGCTTCAGGAAAGACAGTAGACGTTTTTGTAGGCACTCGCACAGATAAATTTCCTGGTTGACGGTTCCGGTCACAAAGTTAACGTTGCTCCACCAGATATTGCTTCGCGAACTTTGACAGTTTAATGTGCTTGAAAACAGCTGCCACCATTCCCCGTTCGGTTGCCGTATAAAATTCCTGTCCATGAAGCTGTTCAAAGTCTGCCTTGACGTAAGTTTCGTCGTCCTGTACCACGCAATCAAACTTCGTTAGCATCGTCGTGTACTGGCTGAACACTTTTAATACGTTGGTAACAGTTGATATAGCCACATTCAACAATTTCGCCAACTTGGCGTGAGAGTAGTTTGGATTTTCGCCATGCACGTGCAACATTTTGTTGCCTTGCTTCTCTTCCTTCGACGACATTTTGATAACTGAAATGCTAATCTCAAAATCAAAATAGAGGCACACGATGAAAGGAAATGCGTCAAATTTAAGTCGACCAAATTTTGATCGAAACACCCTTAAGAAGTAATATCGTGTTATTTACACAGGTAGTCGAATGATTTTTAAAACTCAAAAGTCAACTAAGGAGTGGCCCATTTTGTATTCACAGAAACAAAAGCGTTCACGAAAATGAAAACGGACCGTGTTCACTTTTCATGATTTTCTAGTTCACTAGTTCACGTTTTCATGATTTTTACCCAAAAACGTGAACTAGTTCCCGATTACGTGATTCAGTTCAAGGTGTATTTTTGCTTGTTCTCGAATTCATGACTGGAACAAACATTTTTGATTCCTTCAGCGACCCTGGTGGTCGGATTTGTAAACTATGACATCTTATGTGTTACCACAAAGAACAGACATCCAAGCTGGAGTGCCTTCCGTGTGTAAATTTTTAAAACTGTCATTTTAAAATTATAGTTTGTTTCCGTTAGTTTTGGTGAATCGTAAGTTGTTGGCGCCACTTGTCCGCCTCGAGATTTGATAGTCTGTTAATTTTAGTTTGGGCAGCGTTGTTTTTTCCAACGGTTTACTATTAAATATTACATTTCAAAAAAAAATGTTCGAGCCTGGATGCCTGTTCTCCGTGGTGTTACCTATAACAATAACAACATCAGATTTTTTTTTTGCGGTGCAGTTCGAACGTGTTTCAGAGAAATAAAAAATGCAAGAAGAAAGAAGAAAAATAATTGTGCGCAATCATTTGGAAAACCCTTCGTGGTCTGGAGCAAAACATGCTAAAGTGTTGGGTTTTCCCGGAAATACCGTGTGGCGTGTTTTGAAAGAGTACAGAGAAACTTTGTCAACGGATTGTAAGCCTCAAAGCAGGCGTTGAGCGGCTACTGTCAACCATCAACCGGTGAACAAAGTCATCAAGAACATTAAGGCAAACACCAACATCTCAGACCGCGAAGGCTTCAAGTCATACCGTGCCTGTAGGCAACCAAATAGGGGTCAAAAGCAGACCAATGTAGCCAGAATCCGTGCCAAAAAACGGTATGATCAGGTTTTGACAAAATTCAATGGCTGTCTCCTCATGGATGATGGAACCCATGCAAAAGCCGATTTCAAACAGTTACCAAGACAACAAATTTACTTTGCTTCTGCTCGGGGAGATGTTCCTGCCAAATTCGAGTTTGTGTTTGCAGATAAATTTTCACATTTGGCAAGGCATCTGTAGCTGCGGTAGGAAGACCAAGGTTTTCATCACTGATAAGACATTTAATTCAGAGCTGTACAGAACGGAATGTCTCCAAAAGCGAATATTGCCATCTCTCAGATCCCACAAGGAACCTGTCATGTTTTGGCCAGATCTTGCAAGCTGTAATTACAGTAAAACAGTGCTACAGTGGTATGAAACCAACGGGATTCAGATTATACCGAAAGAACTCAACCCACCCAACTGTCCCCAACTCAGACTGATAGAGAGATTTTGGGCTATTATGAAGAGGAAGCTGAAGGTGAATGGCAGTGTTGTTAAAAACACCAATGAATTGAGAACCAAGTTGAATAAAATTGCCATACCGATGGATGAGAATAATGTGCGCCGGTTGATGAAACGAGAAGATTTTTTTTTTGTATTTTCCCTCTAAAGTTCACATAAAGTCGAAAATTTTAGTTAAAACAGAATACTATTTTGTTAATGTATATCTGAAATATGCGCAATATTCTATGTTCCAATTCCAACTGGGCCACACCTTAACTATCTAAAAAGTTTACACTTTCACCTCCTGACTAAAAAATTCAAATCAACTAATCCTGTTGATGCGTGCATTATAAAGAGCGACTAAATGTTTCGATTTTTCATGCGATTATCATTCAACCTGGTTCGGATCGCCGATTAGAAGTCAATACACTATGATCTTTTTTACACGGGGGATACGTTCCAATTTTACTATAAAACCGCGTCAAAAAATACTAAATAGAATTGATCAATTCACATGATAAAACATTTGTAACTGCTTCGAGTTTGTTTGCATGTGCCACCTTTTCATGCAATGATTAAAATACAGTTTTTTTTTTTAATTTTAAGTATATTTGCATTAGAATTAGCATTGACATTTGAACACTTCGTTGATTGAGCTACTACGAGGAATAATTCGTTGCCACCTTGAAACGGAACCAGTTACTCATACGTTTCTTCACGCAATTATCTCCACAAATACATTCCTCGATCGCTCACCTGGCCACGTCCATGCAACCGTGAGAGATAGGGAGGATTTGATATCTACCTTAGGAAGACACGGGGAACCCACGTAGTCTTCAGTAGAATCAAAGGAAAGGGATTTGAATAGAATGCCCTGTTTGGTGTACAGAACAAAAATTTATTCAAAACGGTCGTTGGGAGCATCTAATCTAAGAAGTTTTTGTGATGCTCCATTCCTCTTCAAGCGGTTGAGACTTTAGAATTAACTATAGTCCTAGACCCATATGGCTTATGTTTATAGAGCCATTACTCGCTCTCTGAACAAATATCTGATAATATAATAAAATGGAGAATATAATATATTTGATAATTATCACATTCTCTGATGTGATCTTCAAATGACTTTCATCGCAAACAATGATTTGTTTTTTTATGTCCTTTACCAAAACTTTAAGTTATTCTTTCAAACTCATGATTTCTGATTATGAAGCGAAAGTGTTAGGTTTGGGCCACAAACCCACTTGTGCCACAAAACGATCTACAACCGATAACTCTGAACAATTTAAAGCTTAATAGATAGGTCACCCTGCCTGTAATCAGTGACGTTTACGTACGAATGATCATCGTACGAAAATACGTTTCTGAGTCATAATATGCAGAGATCATACCTTCATCATAGTTTACAAATCTGTCATAATATGTATCTGATCTTAAATGTATGAAAAAAGAAGTATGAGGTGAAATACATAGCAATGAAATAACGTATCGCCTCTTGTGCCCAGATAAGTAATTGATATGACTTTGCTTTGAAACTTCACCTCTTTAGGATCTCTTTAGGAGCTCTTTAGGACAACTGCGCAAACAACTGTAGAATTTTTGCGATACAATTTCGTTCTACAACTTACAACTAAACGATGCCCGTCGAGTTTGCAGCAATGAATTCACAAAGCAGAATGGTACTCGACACTGTCGCAGATTAAATAAGCTTATTTGTTAAAAGATAAACTTTTTTGCTAGTGGATTTTAAAGGGATTTGCTGCGTTTCTAAAAATATTGTATGATGTATGATGATGTATGATTATGAACTACCACCCACAGCACGGAAACTAAGTCCGACACCAGTGAGCTCTCCTCGCTGTTAGACTTGATCAAGCTTTAATAACCACTGATTATCCTAATCATGCCATTGTATGAAGGGCCAAAAAGGGGTTGGGTGGATCGATAGGCAACATCACTTATACGTATCCACAGGGATATAAAGAACAACAACAAGACTGAACAATTGGTCAAAAGAGCAAGCCATCTAACAGGAGGATGCCCCAATGGGCGGGGAGAAGAGCCCGCCCTCTATTCACAAACTGTTAGCAATGGGGAGTTGGCATTCCCACTCTCCCCATCCAGAGTACTTCAATCAGGTGCCCTGGTGGTCCCTCCCATTCCCATTAAATATTTATAAAATAGTGTATATATTTTTGTAAATGAAAAATACTGCAATCACTCGGTATCTATTATGTTTGATCCCCTTCGGCGGATCCTGAAATTTATGAAATGTTGTAAAGCGTTAAAGCAACAATCAACATGCAACTCGTGATTTGAAATTGGATCACTGTTGTAAAACCCCTTGGTCTGAAATACACCTTAAAGCCAGCACCTTGCTGTACATATTTGCGCTTTTGTTTAGATTTGCTGTGTTATTTTGACAGAATATTTGAGAGTGTGTTCGTGTGAGTTCATTATTAGGGGCGCATTATCAAGGGTGGGACCGAGCTTGGGACCGATGTGCTAGTACTGACTGAGCCAAAAAAAGAATCGTATTTGTTCGGGGCCTACCGGTCTTAGAGTTAGTCTATGGTTATAGTGTAGAGTTCTGTGGTTTCGCGCTTAAGCACGTGTTCGGTCGTTTTCAGCGATAGCAGCAATTTCCCAAAATCTTAATTTGAGGTATCCTGAAAAAATTTGTTTAATTTTACAAAAATAACATTTATACATTTTTATCTACTGTTGCCATGGTCACTATTTGCTGCTTGATGTTGATTTTATAACAGCAATACGCTTTTATTTTTTGCTGCGTTTCTAAAAATATTGGATGGAAACAGTAAACACGTGAAGTGAACGTTTGAATTTTCCTAGTTTTTTTAACAGAATGGGGCTGATATGTAGACCCATTAAATTGTTGAAAATAGTTTAGTAAATTTTGCATGTTAAACGTAAATTTCCGAAAACAAATTGCACAATAGATAGAAAAGTTGACAAAGGAAAACATTATTTCATTCTCAATTATCATTTTCCGGTTTGGTGGTGCCTCAATATTGGCGAATATGCCGTTATTGGCCGTATAATTTTGTGATTATGGATTACAACAAACAGTAATGGATTACAAATCTAGGTATTTTGCTCTTGGGACCAATTACAAAGTGTAATGGCGACCGGTTAACCGCGGTGACTTAATTAAAGGGCACCAAATCACTCCGACAGAGTTGCCGCCGGACACCAGTTATTTCTTTCAGGAGTTCCACAAAGCACACTTTCAAATCCTGCAATATCCTAGGCAGACTTCCCAACTCACCGAATAATGGGATAACCGGATAATGGGTTCCTTAAGTCTTTGGTCACCACCCATACAATTTACAGCTATGACATTCATCGATTCAGTTACAACAAACAGGCGTAAAGTACGGCGTGCGGTAAATCGGTGAAATCGTTTATTTAAAAAATCAAATTAAATTTCTTTTTCAAGTTCAATTAGTATAAAATTCAGGAAAAATATTCAGTTAGGCTTCCGCTTTTCCAAATCCGAATTGCCGGGCCTTACGCTTGACCCCTGCCATCAGATTTTGTACAGCCACCTTGTCCACCTTCTTCGCCGCAGAAAGCCAGTTTGCCTTGAACTGCTGCTCGTCCTTAGCAGTTTTTTTTTGGTCTTCTTTAGGTTCCGCTTGACAATAGCCCAGTATTTCTCAATTGGGCGGAGCTCTGGCGTGTTGGGAGGGTTCTTGTCCTTGGGAACCACCTGCACGTTGTTGGCGGCGTACCACTCCATGGCCTTTTACCGTAATGGCAAGATGCCAAATCCGGCCAAAACAGTACGGAACAACCGTGTTTCTTTAGGAAAGGCAGCAGACGTTTATTCAAACACTCTTTCACGTAAATTTCTTGGTTGACAGTCCCGGAAGCTATGAAAATGCTGCTTTTCAAGCCACAGGTACAGATGGCTTGCCAAACCAGATATTTCTTTGCGAACTTTGACAGTTTCGTGTGCTTGAAAATATCTGCTACCTTTCCCCTTCCTTTTGCCGTATAAAACTCCTGTCCCGGAAGCTGCTTGTAGTCGGCTTTGACGTAGGTTTCGTCGTCCATTACCACGCAGTCAAACTTCGTCAGCATCGTCGTGTACAGCCTCCGTGATCGCGCTTTGGCCGTCGTATTTTGTTTATCATCGCGATTTGGAGTCACTACCTTCTTGTAAGTCGATAGTCCGGCTCGTTTTTCGATGCACGGTTGTAGACGATACACCCAGCTTATTTGCGGCATCTCGGAGAGATAGGTTAGGGTTTTGCTTGAAACTACCGGCAACTCTCTTTGTCGCCTCAGCGGCTTCCGGTTTTCGATTTCCCCCCGATCCAGACTTCCTGGCTGTCGACAAACGTTCCCCAAACACTTTAATTACATTTGTAACGGTTGATTTGGCAACTTTTAGCGATTTTTCCAACTTTGCGTGCGAGTAGCTCGGATTTTCGCGATGCGCGAGCAAAATTTTGATACGCTGCTCTTCTTGCTTGGACAGCATTTTGACAACTGAAGAGTGAATTCCAAAATCAAAATAGGAGCAACATTCTACACACACACCTTCAAAATGAGGGGTGTTCAGGTTTTTTAAATGCAAAATTGAAAGAAATACGTCAAGTTGATATTGACCAAATTTTGACCGTATCGCCCTTTAATCTATACCTAATGCTCTGTGGGGGATGTCATCCGTGCTCCCTCCACCCCACGCTAAGGTCCTGTATATTTACCTTAAAATTTTACTCTACGGGACCTGAAGCTAGTTGGGTTTCAAACATATAAAGGATACTTAGCTGAAGTCCAGTTGCTCAAGTATAGAATACGTAACAGGCAACAAGCTAAACTTTGAAAAATAAAACGGTGCAAAATTAACAGCAGAAAACATTTCACGTCTCGCTTAGAGCACACAGCACACTACGATCGATCACAGTTTTTTTTTAATTTTAAGTGTATTAACACTTAAAATTGTGATTCTTTTGAAAAATTGTCTTATGATTACTTTTTGCCCAAAACGCAAAATGTGATTCGAATAAGGTCGATAAGTTGTTCCGTTCTGGATTTATCGCCGAAAACAAACCGCGTAAAATAAAACCGTGTAAAAAAAGACCTTAGTGTTATACTAGTTGCCTACGCGCTAAGACAAGAATACGCAGAAGTTGGTAAAAAATACCAAAAAGCGCACAAAAAAGCACATACTGAAATTATCGCTTAATATGGAATACCAAAAATTCGGTATTGTTCGAAAGAAGGGAAAACGTTAATAATTACATTTTTTTACGGTTCTTTTTACCGAAATTGCTTGAAGCCCAATAATAGAATATTAAACAAAATTTAGGTAAAACATGACGATAAAGTTTGTAAATCCACTTTATTTTCAAATCAATCGTTTTCTTTTGGTATATTATACTGATACTTTGGGGCTTATTACGGGTTTCACTTCACGGCGAAAATGAAGTGAAAACAAAAAAACCTTATTACCCATGTGACAAAATTTGGAAGAGTTCATCTGAGGAGACGATTTGAATGAACTCGGTGTTATTATGGTTGGCCACGGCACTATCATGCCACCCAAAAACTGTGAAGCAAACCATAGATTTTCTGTGGGCTACTACGATTTTCACTTCACTATCACTTTCACCTCACGGAGTTCATTTCTGATCACGGTGATGCCAGTAATAGCATAAAAAAAGTGAGGTTATGTGTAAGTGAAGTGAAAGTGATAGTGAAGGTGACAATCGTAATAAACCCCTTTGGTTTTGCTACCAAAAGCTAGTTTTCGGTATCCTTCGTCGTTTCAGCGTCCTGGCGAGATCCAGATTTCCGACAGTCTGCTCGTTTGTGGCCAATCTTGCCACAACCAAAGCATTTCAGTCTAAGTTTTCCAGATTTTCCAGAAAACGCGACTTCTCCGACTCTCGGCTTGGTGCTGCTTTTCGTCCTTTTCGCTTCGACTCGATGTCCAAATACTTCCCTTTAATGAACTCCAACGTCAGCTTCTCGGATACTGCATCCAATGCCGTGTTCACAGAGTCATACGGGACCGGCATTTTCGCTCCAGTTGACTTCAACCCTCGAACCAGCTGGTCAAATCGTAGGAAATGAGCTTCAAGATTCATTCGATCACCATGCTTCATTTCTAGCAGCTTCCGTTTGAGTATGAATCGATTCGTGATGCTTTTTCGCTCAAAAACTTCGTGCAGCACATCGCAAATCTCCTTCGGAGTCTTCTTGTCCTCAATATATTCAAGATGACTATCTGCAACAGCACCAATAAGAACCGAGCGACACTTGTTATCTTCCTCATTGCGTATTGAATTCTTCTGCTCTTTTTCTTGCTTCGCTGCAACCACATTCACCTTCAGGATTTCCCAGAAACCTGCCTCGCTAGCTTCCTTCTTGACGCAGTAAATAACTTCTAAAAAAAAAGAATTTGTCTTATTAATAAAAACTTTGATCGATTCACACACATTATTGTTTGACCAAATCTCGATGGGAACACCCTTTAGTTGACGGGTGATAACGAAGTGAATAAATTATACGGCCGCCGTGACGATTCTACACCTTCTCTTGAAAGCATTGGTATCATTTGCTTTCTTCTTAGTTTTGAAGAGTTTCCGCTGAACTAGAGCCCAGTACTTCTCTATTGAGCGAAATTTTGGACTGTTTGGTGGATTTGCTGTTTTTGGCACGTATTTTTCGTACACATCTTTATTGATAGTGCCGTTTGAGACGAAACTTTTAGATTTTCGACCACAACTACATATGGCCTGCCAAATCAAACACTTCTTGAGGAATTTGGACACCTTTTCTGTCTGGAACTGCAGGGAAACGGCGTTCCTTTGTATTGCGGTATAAAAAGCTAGACCCGGAGCTGTTTAAAGTCTTCGAGGACGTATGTTTCGTTGTCCATTATGATACAAGAAAATGTTTGCAAAAAATATGGTGTAAAGCTCCTTAGCACGATTTTTTCAGTGAAATTTTGCTTGTAATCTCGGTTGGGCACTTTTTTCACTTTGTACGCCTTCAGTCCTTAGCTCTGCTTCACTTTTTGTACCTATGACTTCCCATCTTTGCGAGTCACATTTCACACAGAAAGATTGGGGGTTTTCTCAATAATGGCCACCGCCTTCTTGTCCATTTGTTGGGAATATACTTTTCGATGTGTTCCACTTTCAACCTTCCGATCCACAGTCAAGCGCTGGTAAAAGATATACAAACACAAAACATGGTACTTATCGGTAGTTTTAGTTTTTTGGCAAGATCGCGTAAAAACAAATTCGGATTGTGCTGCCGTTTGTACAAAATTCGTTTGTGCACTTCCACTTGATTCAACGTCATTTTACTGAATGTAACCAAAATGTAAAGATGTTGAGAGTTTCAGCTGTCATATGAGCGAAACGTTCCAGCGATCCGTGAAACAATTCAAAAGCTACACCGAAAGAAAAGAGTCCGAAATTTAACGTGGACAGGCTTTAGAGGATAATAACATCAGTTTAAAAATCTCTCTCGGGGTTGATTGGCTATAAACTTATCACCGAAGATTTTCAATACAGCAGCCAGTAGTAGATTCCACCCTGGAAAATGGCTTCAAGCTGGCAGATTTTCCGCTGTTTGTCTCATCAAGTCTTATGAGTAAGAATACATGTAGCAAAACGATTATATCGGGCTTAAAATTCACCTTTTGTCGATAATTTACAATCAACATACCTACCTAAATAAATTCGTCTGTGTCAGCAAAATAAATCACGGAAAAGCAGGTGATTTTGCCGTAGAGAACTGGCTACAAACTAATTTTAACACACTTGTCTAGGTATGTATATCCGTTATTTACCGATCCATAGAGAACCACCATACTTTCTATTCTCTCAGTTTGTTGTGCATGTTCAGGTGATAAGAATTATTATCTTTACACTTGCCCTACAGAAATCATACACATCGACGACCAGCCTGACATAAAACTCACTCGCCAGCGCGCTGTTCCGGTCTTCCCTATCAGACACTTCGGTGATGAATCCGCGGTTTCCTAGAGATACTTACTTATTCATTTATAACGGCGAGAAAACATCACGCTTCGCACGGCTGGACGAGCGGCGATGATTTCAGAGGCCCCGCAATGCGTGAGTCACACGAGTGATGAATAAATTTGAAATCACCTCCTGCTTGTATCAGCAAGTTTTAAATTAAATTCATCATTCCCGTGTGATAATGGGCCTTTAGTAACGAGACACTAATGTCTGCTCCCGTTGATGTCTTTAGCATCGCAATCAGGGTTAGACAATACAAGTGATACGCTTTCATTGGGAGACAATGTAAGGCGGTAGATTTCGCACTTTTACAACACCAAAGTGCTAAATTCTCAAACTGTTTAGTAATCCTCCAGACGTCATAGCCTATTACACGGCTTCCGAACTTGGCACCGAAAACGTAATTGACCTGACGGGGATGGATTCGAGAACGAGAACGAGATGCTACACAACCAAATCAATGTAACATTATAGCGCGTTGTTACACTACGGATTTGCTTCACCCAAACGAACCGCGTGAGTATGCGATGTATATATTGTGGTTAACAAATCCCCAACAATATATCACGTCCCGTATCTCTGACGCGGCTTACTTCCGTAGCAACAAACGTCAGTTTTTCTTCTCACGTTGTGGCCCGGTCTGTTACCACCAAACCAATCGAAGCAAGAATAAGTTGAAACCGCATGGATGGGGAACCCGAACAGAAATCGAAATCTATTTGAGGTTCGAATTCCGAATAACGAGATTTCGGCTCGAATCTTATCATTGGGTACGTGTGGCTTGGCGTCTACTGGATGGTGTTCTTCCGTTATTTTGTCTTTTAATAAATGTAAACTCTGACTTTAATATGAGAATTCGTGCACGTAAATATGCGTAAATAATAGTCGTATGCAGCACAACGCTCATCTCTCGATGGATACATATATTATACGTAATTTAGAGGGCCAATAAAAAACCTATTGGTTTTATTATGGCAGTAAGAGATGCCAATAGGTTTCAAATTTTAGTCAGGTTTATGAGACCCTACGCTAGCACAAAATTCCACGCGGCTTAACCTTTATCAAATGAACGACCGAATCTCAGGATACGTGGCAATGTTGCCAAAAATAAGAATAAAACATCATACCTAAAGTTTGTATTTTATGTTTTATTGAATGACTATTTTTGTATAAAACTTATAAGTCAGGTATCTTCGGCATTTTGAAAGTTGACAACTTACACTATATGAATCTATATTAGATTTGGTTTAAGGACATAATATCAAGATATGAGGGATCTGGAAATGTAAGTTTGAGATTCTTCTAACTAATTCCCACACAAACTTTGAATAGCGTGTGCAAAGCCAAATTAAAACCAAATGTGTTCAAACGTTTTGGGGACTATCAGGACCCAAATTGGCGTCGATTAAGCTTAGGGGAACAAACATTTCGAAATTTGCATCAGCCTAACCTACACAGCTTCTGTACAACGATCTTAAAACCTTGTCTTCTAAGGTTCCTTTTATTCCTATCAAGGCTTTTATTTTGTCTTTGTGAACTCGTGCTGTTTTGAAATGCCGTTATAGGACTCAGTGAAAAAGGCATTTTAAAACCATTTTGCTCCCAGTAAATGCATTAAACGGCAAATTGGCATGATGGAAGCCACCAAATGACCAAATAGTTTTATAGTAGCCATTGCGAAAATAAATTGGCTCTTTGGAAAATCTGTGATTTCTTCCAATCGCCATATTGAAATATATGGCAAATTAACTGTAGATCAGAAATCAATTTTTTTCATTCTTTAAAAAAACGACAGTTCAGCTCGTTTTTTAGCTTAATCCACGGTGGAAGGCCCACTCCCAGCTTCTTTGCGACATCTCGGACGGAGAGGTTGGGGTTCCCCTCGAAACAGCGGGCAACTCGTTTTGTCGTCGCTGTGGCCTCCGGCTTGCGATTTCTCCCCGATCCAGCTTTCCTGGCTGTCAACAAACGTTCACCGAACACTTTCAAAACGTTGGTAACAGTTAATTCAGCCACATTGAACAATTTCGCCAATTTGGCGTGAGATTAGTTTGGATTTTCGCCATGCACGTGCAAAAGTTTGATGTGTTGCTTCTCTCCCTACGATGACATTTTGATAACTGAAGTTCTTATCTTAAAATCAAAATAGGGGCATGATGTGTGCAATATTTTCTAATGCACGATGAAAGGAAATGCGTCAAGTTTAAGTCGACCAAATTTTGATCGAAACACCCTTAAGCCCCACCCGTAAACCTAGGTTATGTTCCTGGAGAATCTCCTGAAGACTCCAAAGGTTTACGTTCCTCTCCGACGTCCAACACTGCGAGCTTGACTACAGGTCACCGGAAGACGCCGCTCGACGTCCGCACTAGTGCTTGGCAAACTCTTCACGGCTGACGAAGGTTTCCTTGATCCGTCCTCTGATCTACTGGTTCCTTCTGGTGCAGTTCAAAGCGAGTACAAGATCACCCACCTCGAGCTCCTTGACCTCATCGAACCACTTACTCCGGCGGGTAATTACTGGCAGATACTCCTTGATCCATCTCTTCCAAAACTCGGCTACAATATATTGAGGCATCTTCAAACTGCTACGGAGTGTAGTACGAGTGTCGATGTCTATAGAGTGTTGGATTTTGTTACCGCTTGAACTGCCTAAAAGGAAGAGGTTTGGTGTCAACGGGTCATTGGGTTTCCGAGGATGTTCCAGGGATGTACTGATAGCTGACTTCACGGACCTCACAAGACGCTCCCACACTCCACCCATGTGTGGAGCTGCGGGTGGAATGAACTTCCACTCGGTTTGCGCATTCGTTAACGGTGGTGGTTAAAGCCTCGTTTCTCGTTGCTATCTCCCCCTATAGCTGCCGATTCGCACCTTGGAAACAGTTGCCGTTATCCGAGTAAAATACTGCCGGTGATCCACGTCAACACGCGAATCTCCGGATAGCCATAACGCACGACTCTGTAGACAGACTGTGCACGGCGTAAACGGTAAGGCAGGTGAAGAGGGCGATCCTAGACTAGCACCGGCCCAAAATAATCGACGCCAACATATGTAAATGGGCGTACGAAAGGCTGCAGTCTTGTCTCAGGTAAAGGTGCCTTTGCTGGTGCTTTTGTGATGGCCTTAAAGGTTCGACACCCTGTTTAATTCCTTGCCACTCTCTGTACTAGGGATCTCAGGTTCGCGACTTCGTAGCGCTGTCGCATCTCATTGACCACGGTTTTGCAGTTTGCGTGATACCGGTCCGTGATTAGGGTGGTCACCGCATGTTTCTTGGGGAGAATAACTGGAAATTTTGTTTCGAATGGTAAGAAGTGTGTCGCTCCGATACGGCCTCGCATTCGCAGAATATCTTGTTCGTCAATGAACGGCCAGGTTTTGTAGATACTGCTGGATTTCGAAACAATATGGTGCTTCGTTTCTGGGGAACCACGTGTTTCCTCAAGTGTGGCTCTCTCTTCCGGGTAGGATTTTGCTGGTACCGTCTTCCAAAGAAGAATCGCTGTAGCACGCTATGGTTTCATCCAGCGACTGAATCTGGAGTAATCGATGAGGGGCAGTGACTTCCAGTGCACATGAACGCGTCGTATTTTTTCATGAGTTGTAGTCGTCGTTGGTTGTTCTGGTCACGAATCTTCCCCATCATGAAGAAACTCGGGTTCTTTAAACCAAGGGTCGTTTGAGTTCAGATTAGGACCATTCTTCCACTTCGCGGCATCGTCGGATACGTTTACTTTGGATTTCACCCATCTCCACTCCTGCGGATCGTTCAAGGTCAGTATTTCGCCAACTCGGACTGACACGAACTTGTGGACACAGCCATTATGCACCAGCCGGAAATACACCGCACACGAATAGGCCATATCACTGGCGTCTACGAAAGTTTGAACCTGCAGGTCATCAAAGTTGGCCGCAAAGGGTGAGAAATAACATTTTGGGATTTTCAGTCCATCAAGCTCTGGGTATAATGACACCCATTGTCGCCATTTTTGGAACAGATCTTCGTTGATTGGTTCAACGGATGATAACCTTCTCGTGGATGAGGAAGTACGAAATAAGTCCTAGTGGGTCGAAAAGACTCATTACTACCTTGATAACTTCTCGCTTAGTAGGAACGTGAACTTTCTTTAGGATTTGACGAAGATCATCTCGTAGATTGAAGTTGTAGGAGAAGCTTTCATCTGTAAGGATCCAGTTCATTCCAAGCAGGGATTCTGATACACCAGCATAAAATTCTTTGGTTCATCTGCAATAGTTGCCCCTATTTCACGGAGAAGTTTTGCCGAGTTTGAGCGGAAGCGACAAATCTCAAAGCTTCCCTTCGAATGAACCAAGATAACCTCCTTTACGACCTCTACAGCTTCCTCAGCGGTCCTAAAAATGTCAAGGTCGTCATCCACGTAGTGGTTTTAAACAATTGCCATGGTTGCACGTGGATACACTTCAGCGAACTCCTGCGCGTTAATGTTTTTAACATATTGCGCGGAGGTGGCTGAGCATGTCGCACCAAAAGTTGCGACGTCCATGACGTAACCTTCGATGGGATCCGATGGTCTGTTCCGCCAGAAAAAGCACTGGGCCAGACGATCTTGGATGCGAATTAGAAGTTGGTGAAATATCTCCTTGATGTCACCACGGCATCGGGAACTGACGGAAACGATTCAGAACTGCTCGTAGAGGTGTCAATAGATCTAGCCACTTCAGAAGTTTCGAATTGAAGGAGACCCCATTCACTGTCACCACTGCGTTCCAAACTAACCTCACCTTGTTCGGTTCCTTCGGATGAACCACGACACCCATCGGTAGAAATTATGTACGTTTGCGATCCGCGTTCTTAAGCTCTGAGTCAGCTCACGTACTCCGCAATTTGTTCACGGACCCGCTCTTGCAGTGATAGATCTTTTGCAAGCTTTCTCTCCAGAGGCTGCAGGCGTCATACTACCATTGGATAGCTGTCCGGAAAGTCCGGAACGTCTTCACGCCATTCGAGGCCGGTTTCATAGCCACGTCCAGTACGTCTTGTCGTTTATTCCAATATTGTTCTTGCACGCATTTCTCCAGTCGACTCAATAGTTGACACGATCTAGTAAGACCGGCGTCTTCCATTGTAGTCGACTGAAGAAATGGGTTTTCATTGGGAAAACTAAGTGATTTTCAATAATGCTGAAAAGTCGATTGTTTTTATGAAAACCTCAAGGGTGGGGAAGGATACTTGTAACAACTAGATTATTAAAAAGAGTTGTCTTTTAAGAGTTTATCGATTAAACAACTATACGCACATACCCAAATTAAAATATCTCCATATGAACCACTTTCAATTTTTTTTTCCATGAAAATTCCTTAACCATGAGATGTTAGATATGTCATAACTTTTTGGTTTTTTCGTTGATCGTTACCAATATTTATGGTAGGTAGCAGTTATATTCTGTCAAAGAAATTATTTTATTCGCGCATTTATTTATATCTAATTTTTTTTGGACATATTACACTTTTTTGTAGTATTTTGGTTTTGACAGTGCATCACATTTTGCAAGTAACTTTCTTTTAGCTATCCAAACATCTACTAAAGATATCATTTTGATTAAACAAATCGTTTTCACAGTGTAATTATTCTAATACATCAGTTACATTTTTAAACAAGCCTTTCTGTTGAGTTGGTCGTGACTGAATATGAAGGAACAACAAAACAATATTTCATCCAGAATCTCTGTGGAAAAAAATCTCTATATTTAACTTATATACCTTTTTTTTATAAAATAAATAATTTACACACATATTTGTTTCACCAAATTTTTATCGTAACACCCTTTACTCCTACCATTAATTTTTATGCTCGGTGCAAAATATTGCTTGCTATAGAGTTTTTAAAATGCGACAAAAGTAAGAATGACAAACAAATCTGTTCTCATGAGTAGATTTGCGTATTTGAATTGACGGTGTGGTGAACAGCCAACCAAATTTAAGAGCTGAACAGAAGCTAAATCAGACAATAATTCGCTTCTTCAGGTAAGAAGTCGCCTATCAGCATTTAATCAAATTTCATTGTTTCCTGGACTGCGTACAGAGTACAAAAATTCTACGAGCGACTCTAGAACCATTCAAAATATTCATCGGCAAGCTTTAAACATGCCTCAGAGAAGGTGTTAGAATTTCTGAAAATCCAGTAGAATTTTCGAGATATTCTTCAGGAACATCAGCAATGACCCAAAAGCAGTTAAGGCTTGTTCGTGACAAAGTCTGGACACCCCTAAATAAGTATATCTCTGGAAATACTTTTTCAACGCGTGAAATGTTTCGCAGACTGATGGAAGTCAAATCAATTTTTGATGATACTACAAGCTTTTAGATCGAAGATGGCGTTGAAAGAAGAGCAAATGCGAAAAGCAATTGTGTGCCATCGCAATGAAAATCCGGATCTGTCAGTAAGAAAACTTGCAAAAAAGCTTGGTGGTTCCTGCAAGCACTGTCCATGAAGTTCTTACTTTTGATACACGTTTGACAACAGCCAGGAAGGCTGGTTGCGGCACAAAAACGGAACCAGGAACCACCAGAAGGACGCAAAGGTGAAGCAAATAATGTAGAAGAGACCAGATCTTTCGGTACGTACTGTGGCTAGAAGAATAAAAATCTCACCAACTTTCGTGCATACTTTCAAAAACCGGCAAACTATGAAGTCGTTCAAGGTGAAAACTGTACCGAACCGTAATGATAAACAAAATGTGACGGCTAAACCCATCGCTAGTTGTATCGCGAATGTTTGAAGAAGTTTTCCAGCGTGATAATGGACGATGAAACTTATGTGCTGGAAGACTTTAAGGAGCTCCCCAGAATGTCTTATTATACTGGCATGCTACGGAATGGCGTAGAAGAGCAGGCCATGTTTCCCAATAAATATTTGGTTTGGCAGCCAATATGCAGTTGTGGTTGAGCAAGCCAAAGCTTCATCACTATCGGAACGGTAAACAAGGAAATATACCGTGAAGAATGCCTAAAGAAACCATTGTTACCATTTCTACGAAGCCATGACGCTCCATCGCTGTTCTGGCCTGATTTGGCATCTTGTTTCTACGCCAAAGATGCTTTGGAATGGTATAAAGCGAATGGAGTCCATGTTGTACCGAAAGAGGCGAATCCGCCTAACACCCCGGAGTTGCGATCTATCTAGCGGTATTGGGCTCTCGTGAAGTGAGTACTCTCAACAAGCTACAACTCTAGAAATAAATCGAAAATCTTGGACAAAAGCAGCTAAATCGGTTGCAAAGAAGTCTGCAGAGACCCTAATGGCTGGAGTAAACTGAAAAGTTCGTAGTTTCTTCATGCAGCCTAATTAAGTAACTGTAATTAGTTTTAAGATGACTAAAAATGCACAAATAAATGAATAAAAAATACTCCTTGATTGAACTAACAGCAAATTTGTTTTATTCCAAATTTAACCTGTCCAGATTTTGTCGCGAACAAGCCTTACACTCAAAGAATCTCAACAAAGTTCCAAAAGTGTTAGCAAAGTTTCAAAAACTTTTCAAAATTAAAATAAGGTTTTGAAAAGACAATCTAAGAATTCATTTCTATTAGGTTATCTATATTTTAATCTAACTAAAAATTAGAAGAAAAATTCCCTCCCCTCGGATATGTGATCTGGCCGCGATGGGAGGGCCTATGCCATCAGCATTGAGATGGTAACCAAAGACATATCCTGACGTGGTAGTATCACATCTTGAATATTTTGATTTAATGCCGCGTCACATCTCTGGCATTGATGCACTGATTTTACAGATGTGAACCAACGGACATCCTGTCTGGGGGCCTTGAGTGCTGGTGCGGTCTGGTGGGGCTCTTTCCTCATTGATAATGATGTGGGATTTCTTCTGGGCTGCGGCACCTTTCTTAGCGTTCCCTGACATGATGAGCCGAAGCCACGCTTAATTATAAATCTAGCTAGACAGGTATATATTGATAAACACTGTGTTAAAGATTATTGACATATGTAGGGAACCGACTGTTAGATTCACTGAGTAGAAGTTTGATTAAAACTACGAACGTGGCACCATTCTTATTTTGTTATTTCTCATTTCAAAGAGTTATAATAAAAATACCACACATTATAACAATGGTATATAAACAATCTTTTAACGGCTTCTTTCTCGATAATTTTTCAATAATAGATAGGGACTAGGCGTGAAGAAGCTCTACCTTGCCACCGAAAAGTGAATCTAATAGCAGACCAAGATTGTTAGGTTGCACTTGCTGTCAGAGAGATTAAACAACTTAGAGATTAGTATTAGACAAATAAAAAGAAGGCAATGAACAGACAAGTAAACGTAAACGATTCCACAACAAAACTATAGAATTTAACTGAATTACGCAGAAGACAAGAACGGACTAAGGCGGACAAAGTGATAGGTTATTATTCGAAATATTCTATATTCGGGATAGCAACTGGATCCCAGGCTGTAGAGTGGGCTGTAATGTGGGGTTCAAGCCAATATTTTTCCTTTTTTTTCTCTCCTTGATGGTTAGTTTGGAGTGACTCAAACTTTTTAGTCGGAAAAATGAGAGGCCTTTGTGAGAATATCACCAATAGTCCCACATAAACCCTGCATGCTACTAATACTAAATTATTCTCTTTTAATTTCTATGTTACTCACTTTCTGCATGCGATTTTACAACCATCATGGCCGTGAGCGGCACAATAAGTACCTGGTGGAATAGAACGTGAGGCAACAAATGTTCATTCCGGGTTTCAAGAGCTGAATGCTGCCCAGGAAAAATTCACCAAATCAGAGAGTATCATGGAAACCGTGAGCCGTATGTAATGGAAAGGAAGATGGTATGTATGTTAGAACGGTACTCCTGAGCCTGGATCATCGGAAAATAAGGTAAATTGGCATAAAACATCCTGACTGACTGACCCTTGTAACACACTTTGAAATTGAAGCTCATTACATACTAATTCGATCGTTTGGAGGTATTATTGGAGGATGCCTCAGTGCTGTAAGTGGCCAACATAGGCGCACCATCGTAATTGCCTAGAAATATCATTCGCTGTATGAATGGTGAATTTTGTGTATACTCTTGTTGCAGTACTTCTTGGGGTTGACTTCAGTACTACTAGTTGTCAACATAGACTACATCAAAGGCCTGAATGTCGTCCCTAAGAATTATTGTTGGGCAATTCACATATTTTTAGAAATCTATTTACGACTGCATACGGTACAGAGATGACTTCAGCACTGGGGGCTTTGTTTTGGGTATTAATTGGAGATTCCATCTTACGACTGCATAACAAAACATCATCGCGGGAAAATTGAAACTGAAATTTTGAAAAATACTACTGTCCAATACCAATACTTCAATTAGTGCTCAAGTGGCCAACATAGGCTATTGCTTCTAAGGTATTGGTCATAGTAAGGGTGACGTTGGGAAAGGGTCTAGTCTTGACAACCAAGCTGTCACGCAGCTCCAGCTAGATACCCTCAAAAAAAAAAAAAAAAACTAAAAATTAGAAGAAAAATTATTATTTTCCATTTAATTCCAACTACTTTTGCTTATCTTGACAGATACGCGTATTTTGTCTACAATGTGCAGACTTCTTCCGTGTCTCGTACTAATAACTCGACTTGGTGGTTATTAGTACGAGACACTGAAGAAGTCTGCACATTGTAGACGAAATACGCGTATCTGTCAAGATAAGCAAAGGTAGTTGGAATTAAATGGAAAATACTATTTTTTCTTCTAATTTTTAGTTACAGGTACTCAACTTAATAGCTTAAACCCTCTAGAATTTATGTTTCCATCACTAACCTTTTGTTTATTTTTTGTTTCAATTTTCTGTCGAGCGATTGTAAGACTAATATTGTTAAATTCGTATGTAAGATTTGTGTTGAGAAATAAATCACATTCATTCAGACTCATGGATAGAGAAAACCCACGTTAGCTCAAAATATCAATTTTGCCCAGATCAAAATAAGAGCACAATTTAATGAGAACGTCCATGTGACTGTCAAGAAGGGAATTACTGTTACACGTTTTTGTAAAACATCTTTATTTCCGATCCTCCCAAACACTCATTCATATTTCTAATCGGGTTGCAGCAAATAACCTACAAGAAGAAAAATAACCATTCATGCAAATTGTATGTGCGCAACTTGAGCATTTCACGGACATTAAAGTGTAACACTGTGTGCTGCAGCTGTAATACATACTTGTTCGTCTGTGGAGCAACAAGATGTTGATGATGATGATGGTGATCGGACGGACTTGTGACGACAAATCGTAATTATGAGTTTGCCGACTGCGACGACTACGATGACGTCCACGTTGACGAGTGTGGATTACTGCTCTGTAAACGTAAAAGCTGTTTGCTCGGTTGCTTAGCGCTTCAGCGCTTGTGATGGTTGTTTGTTGTTTGGGTGATACTTTAGATTGTTTGGAAATTTGCGACCGCACTATCGCTTTAATTGGTTTCGTTTGCTGATGAGCAAGTTTCGATCATGTGTTCGCCGGATACTTTCGAATTGATGTTGGAAATTATACACATCTCACTATCAGCTGGGGGGGCAAGTCTGTAGATTCTGAGACATCAAATGGCAACAGTTGGTTCAATGGGCGGCTAACAAATAATCGGTTGTTAATTGTGAATCAGCAATAAATGATTAATTCGGTTTTGTTTTTCGTTTCTATTCACACAGGCACAGAGGAATGTCCAATCAAATCGGTAGTGAATCGAGTCGGGTCACAACTGTTTCGAGCCTTGACGGAGAAGGGAGTTGCATTGTTGGTGAACCATGGAATTGCGGAAGATAAGGTAAGTTAAGATAGATTTATATTCTTAGAGGGGCGGAAACAGCGCTGACATCATCGGATGTCCAAACAAGCTGTTTACATGTTGTCTAGGTTTCTTAAATATTTCTTTACGAATGTAATATTAGGAAATTAACTTCAATTTAGTTCAGTATTCGTTCAGTACCTCAGCTTTTCAGTTAGGCTAAGGCTAAGATATTCTCTGCTGATCTCAGAAGTTGTCTTTAAATCCCACAGTTAATGGTTGCACTTTGCCTGCCTCACAGTCTGGTCACTTGATCGATAAACCTGGAGATTCTCCTTGTCCGCCTCCTCTTCTTGAAGAAGTTGGTTCCTTATGACAGGTCCAGCTCAACGTAGTAGACGGATTTTTGTGGTGCGGAGATTCTTTTTGTGACTTTTCGTACGATCGTACGTAACATCTTTCGTTTAAACATACCAACCCGAATAAAAAAATCTCATAGATTTACAATTGAATATATTGTAACCATACAATAGAATCTATAGTATGTACAATTAATAGCATTGTTCACAACAATAAAATGACAATAGAAGTTATTGTTTCCACAATAGAGTCTAATGTAAATTGAGACATCGACAATAGAAAAGGGGGGTTGTTATGTATCTTAACTGTAGAAAAAATCATTATTTTCCGAACAAATTTGAGTCAATTACTATAAATTATATTGTTTCACAATTGTTGAAAATCCTAGCATATGGAGTGAATTGTAGATCTATTTTAATGACAATATAGATTTTACATTTATCTGATTCATGAACAATAATAGATTTTAATGTTATTTTATAGATTTTAATGTTATTTTATATTATTGTATTGTAATTGTATGGTTATTTTTATCCGGGAAGGGAGCGTTGGTCCATCACATGCACACATCTTCCATAGCCACTTCACTTGAACAGCAAATACGTAACTTTCGTGGAGGACTCGAGTCCATCGTAGCAGGACATCGTAGCGTGGAGGATTCGAGTCCATCGTAGCATTGACCCCGTTAGTTTAACTGGATAGTAATATTCAAGCATAATCCTCAATAAACACTCAAAAAAAAAATCCAGCATAAACACAAATCAATTCACTGTTGTTGGTTTCGTGAGTTATAGATTGCACATGAGGGAAATGATAGATTTGGCAGAAATAAGTGCGAGTTAACGCCTGAATTTAGTCTGTTGTAAGAAAGATTGTAAACATTGTTGTATGGCGCATGAAATATTGCAAGCACTATCGTCGTTTACGCTGTCTTTGGCTTAAAATTGAACGAGGGTAAATTTTACGCGCGTTTTAAAATTCATAATATTTTTTCTGTGTAAGCATCAATTGATATCGGAGGAAATGCATATAGAACATAATTTGAGAGCCGGTCGCAGCAAATTGAATAGTTCCAGGTTTACATTGAAAGAGCTAGTTTAACGGTATTCTGTGGTCATTCCACTGCACAGTGGTCCAGTAAGCTAGTTTAGGCGGACATGAGGTTTTCAATGGAAATTTGTGGTATTAGAGCTTTGGTTACTTCTGAGAACTTGTTGCAAACTTATTGTACTACAATTTGTATGAAATTATTTTTTTCTTGCATTAAACGCAAGAGTGGCGTATACTCTAACTTTTTTATGGGCCAATATCGTGAGGATGGTATCTTCAGCAAAGTTGTAGAAATTGTTGTTATAAAAACTTTGTAGAACATATTTTTGTCTAGCTTCAAAGCCTACTGCGATAATTCTGAATTTTTAGTAAATAATCGTTTTTCGACTAAAAGTCATTCATTTTTAACTTTTACCAGCTTGCTATGTTCTACAAAGTTGTTTGTTTTGACATTTGCTACAATGTTGCTGAATACACCATAGTTGTATTTCTTCTTGTTTTCATTTTATAGTAAATTTTCAGTTAAATTTACGCCATATTATAGGCCTTACAACATGAAATGGAGCACCTGAAAAAAATATGGCATACCATGACTTGATTCAACACACCTTAGAGTACGTTTAAGAAGAATTTGGGAGAGATGATATTTTTCTATCTTTTTTAAAGCTACTTTCTGTAACATACAGTTTTCAATAAAAACATACATCAGGAGCTCAAATAGAATCAAAACACACAGAAATCATGGCTGTCTCTGTTCAGTATATGACAATTACCACGTGTTTTCATAGAAAAACGCTTAATAGGATATTAGTTAATTTTTATTAAGTTTCGAGCTTCTTCAGGTAAATCAAACTGTGTCTCACCACGAGTTGTACGTCTGATGATAAGTGAGATTACGGGAAAACGTCTTCCAAACTGACAATACGGTTGAACTTCCTTGCATGCCGTTCCTAAAATTTCCTTAGGGAAGCTCCATTAATTATGCCACGTGGTAGGGTGGGAGGGGGGTTTTGGGTTGGGAAAACGTTACGATCCTTACAAAAAAAATTAAAGGTCCATACAAAAAACATGAAAAGGGGGGGGGGATTATAAAAAGTCACTTTTTGCGTGACGTAATTAATGGACGTTCTCTTATGCACTTATTTCTCGTTTGCTGGGCTTCCTCATTCAGCATCCCTAAAGGCAGTGCAGCAATCCTGATAATATCGCTACCGTGTAATAGTAGCTTATGCACTGTAGGAGAAAGCACATGCCAATCGTACAAACCACAATATATCCTGAATGCATCTTGAGCAAATTGTCCAAAAGCTTCTGCTTCAATTTCTCGGTTCAGGTTGACGACTTTTAGAAGAATTGCGAATTTCGTTAAAATGTGTTTATCCCTGTGATTTCGACAACTGCATTTACTTCACTAAAAAATCGGCGAGGTGTGTTTCATTGAGTCTCAATCCCAACCTTTCTTTGAGAGCCTGCCGGATTGACATCTGGCGGTTCTTCAAGATCACATTGTCCTTACTGACACGCCACGAAGGCTTAGGCAACGTCAACCGATAGCTGATATTCAACAATTGCTCAATGGTTTGTATTTGAGCGTCATTGAGAGAAATATAACTGGGGCACTACATGTTTGATCTACTTACCGACCGCAAACAGATGTAATATTATTGTGAATAAGTTCCTGTCACGTCATTCAGCACTTTCGTATCAACCATTGACAAAACAAGCTTCGCTTAAATCTCCACGCTTACAGAAGAAGTTTTCAAGTGGCTTCTTCTCACCTTCGATCCCGTAATCTCACTTATCATCAGACGTACAACTCGTGGTGAGACACAGTTTGATTTACCTGAAGAAGCTCGAAACTTAATAAAAATTAACTAATATCCTATTAAGCGTTTTTCTATGAAAACACGTGGTAATTGTCATATACTGAACAGAGATAGCCATGATTTCTGTGTGTTTTGATTCTATTTGAGCTCCTGATGTATGTTTTTATTGAAAACTGTATGTTACAGAAAGTAGCTTTAAAAAAGATAGAAAAATATCATCTCTCCCAAATTCTTCTTAAACGTACTCTAAGGTGTGTTGAATCAAGTCATGGTATGTCATATTTTTTTCAGGTGCTCCATTTCATGTTGTAAGGCCTATAATATGGCGTAAATTTAACTGAAAATTTACTATAAAATGAAAACAAGAAGATATACAACTATGGTGTATTCAGCAACATTGTAGCAAATGTCAAAACAAACAACTTTGTAGAACATAGCAAGCTGGTAAAAGTTAAAAATGAATGACTTTTAGTCGAAAAACGATTATTTACTAAAATTCGGAATTATCGCAGTAGGCTTTGAAGCTAGACAAAAAATATGTTCTACAAAGTTTTTTATAACAACAATTTCTACAACTTTGCTGAAGATACCATCTCACGATATTGGCCCATAAAAAAGTTAGAGTATACGCCACTCTTGCGTTTAATGCAAGAAAAAAATAATTTCATACAAATTGTAGTACAATAAGTTTGCAACAAGTTCTCAGAAGTAACCAAAGCTCTAATACCACAAATTTCCATTGAAAACCTCATGTCCGCCTAAACTAGCTTACTGGACCACTGTGCACTGTTGGATTCTCCGATTTATTGCCATTACTTTCAATGTCCGTTACCGTAAGGGTACGGCGAATATTGTTCCAGATTGCTTCGAAAGATCGGACGAATTGAGCGCCTTCTCCTGGGAAATGTGAAACCGGCCATCAACCGTGATCCTTGGGAACATATATCTATTGATTGAGTTGGCCCTGAAAGATCTTAAAATAGATACACTGTAGCTCTCGTGATTGTGTACTGGGTTACCAAAATTTGTAAGTGCAGAACCGTCAAGTGGAAGTAGACAGGAGAGTTTCTTTAATTATATGTCTACCTTCGTGCTCGATTCACCTTGCATAGCTCCCAATCCTTACTACTCGGACGCGTTCTTCATACCCATGTGTAAGGCTTGTACGCGAGAAAATCTGGACAGATTAAATTTGAATTTAGTTAAATCCAAGATGCATTCATTCATTTGATTGTGCAGGCCATTCCAGCGATTTGATCCGAAAAGACCGGAAGAAAAGACATGGTCTTCTTGGCAGCATGGTTTGGGTCGTTGTCCTGTTGAAGTACGAACTTCTCTTCAAGACCCGCCTGGATCAGCGAAACCTCCAGATTTGCTCGCAGGATGTTGATGCATTAATCTGTCGTCATTATCCCGTCGATTTTCACGACGCTCCACGAAAAACATTCCCAGACCATCATCACATTTCCTCCTCCATGCTTCACCGTGCCTTGGATGTGGCGCTCCTCACTCGATTTGCATTCGATTAAAAAGCCCGAATTTTGATTCGTCCGTCCAGAGAACCGTTTTCCAGAACTCTACGAGCTTATCAGCATGCTCAATAGCAAACCTGAGCCGTTTGGCTTTGTTTGCCTTGCTGATAAATGGGCGCTTCCAGGAAACTGTGTTAAACAAGACGGTGATGAACAGTTTGGCCAGAAATTTATAGCTGAAAGGTTTCCGGGATCCCACGGACAGTTGTTTTTGGGTTTTATTGACTTCGCGCATGGTCTTGGCTAATACTGTACTTCCTAGCGACAGCCCGAACCACCAGTTTTCCGATACACAAGGAAATTGCTTTCGAAATCACTACGTTCTCCATTTTTCCAACTGAAAAATGCGATCACATGTACAAGTGCACCAGATCAAGCTGTTTGCTTCTTGGGACCCAAGTGGCAACAATACGGCTGTTAGTTGCTGCCGCAGACTCGGCCCCTAAAAGTGGCCAAGCTCAAAGTAGGGTGGTCTGTTTGCCCACTGAGAAACTGAGTCTGCACCAGCCACCAAAGACGTGCTTTAAGTGCCTCTAAAACGGGCATATGTTGTGGGAATGTAAGGGCCTTGATAAGAGCGGTCTATGCCGAAGGTGCGGAAGAAAAGGTCACAAGGACCGGAACTGTAAGGAGCGCCCTAAATGCATGACGTGCTCTGGGAAACCAGACGACAAGCACGTCAAGTTCCCGGCCTACAAGGTTAGACCAAAATGCTAAACACAGTGCGGGTAACCCAACTGAATCTAAACCACTGTGATGCAGCTCAACCAATGCTGTGTCAGGCAGTTCGCGAGTCAGGAACGGATATCGCAATAATATCTGACCCATACCGCATCCCCGCCGGTAACGGAAACTGGGTTGCGGATAAATTCAATATGGCGGTAATATTGATGACGGGCAAGTTCACGATCCAGGAGGTTGTGTCCACCTCTAACGAGGGCTTCGCGGTCGCAAAAGTCAACGGAATGTTCATTTGTAGATGCTATGTGCCGCCGAGATGGTCGATTGAACAGTTCTCGAAAATGGTCGATCAGATGACAACGGAGCTAACCGGCCGTAACCCGTTGGTAGTAGCAAGAGACTTCAACGCCTGGGCATTGGAGTGGGGCAGCTGACTTACCAAACCAAGGGGCCCGATTCTGCTTGAGGCCCTGGCCAGGCTCAACGTAGACCTGGCCAATGTAGATACCGAAGTACCTACCACAGAAATGGAGCGGCGTCGATCATCGACGTGACGTTCAGCACCTGGGTTGTTGAACAACTGGAGAGTGGAGGATGGGTACACTCATAGCGACCATCTGATGGTTGACTACAGCATCATCCATAGCGCTAGGCAGCACGCAGAGGGAAAAGCACCTACTCCATTCGTCCACAGATGGAGGATGTCGTACTTCGATAAAGAAGTATTCAAAGAGGCGCATGAGCGGGAACAGAGATTGAGCGTAACCCAGGACCCTTGCGGTGATCAACTCATAGCACTACTTACACGAGTGTGTGACGCAACCAGGCCCAGAAAGGTCAAACCTAGGGATGGAAGGTCACCGGTATATTGGTGGACAGAGACGATCGCCGACCTCCGGAGAATCTGCCTCTGAGCTAGAAGGAGGATGCGGAGCGTCGCTTGGTGCTAGCCACTGCCAAGACTGCACTTAAGAAAGAGATAAAGGCCAGTAGATGAGCCTGCTTTGAAGGCCTGTGCTCGAAAGCCAATGCGAATTCATGGGGTGATGCCTATTAGGTGGTAATGGCTAGAACCAAGGGCACAACAGCTCCAACCGAGCAATCTCCAGAGCTATTGCAGGATGTCATTAGGGGGCTGTCTCCGAGCCACGGCCAGATACCTTGGCCTCATATAACTGCAGAATTGTCCCACGACAATGGTACCGTGGAAAAAAGGGGATGAGGTGACCGTTACAAACGAGGAGATCATTGCGATAGGCAAGTCACTGAATGTAAACAAGGTTCAATCCAGGGTCCGGTACTATGGAACACGATGTACGATGAGGTACTACGGCATGAGTTCCCGAACGGGGTGAAGATTGTCGGATTTGCAGACAACATTACCCTAGAGGTATGCGGCAAATCCACTGAAGAGGTGGAGCTAACGCCTTCGCACTCCATTGGCATTGTTGAGAGATGCATGTGTTCCAGGAAACTGGAGTTAGCCCACTCTAAGACTGAGGTCACGGTTGTTAACAACCGAAAATCGGAGCAACACGCGACGGTTAGTGCAGGTAACTGCATAATCGAATCGAATAGGTCTTTGAGATACTTGGGGGTCATGATCGACGATAAGCTGTCATTTACCAGCCACGTCGATTACACCTGCAAGAAAACCTCTATGGCTATATCGGCATTATCCCGTATGATGTCGAATAGCTCAGTGGTACAGGAGAGCAAGTGTAGGCTCCTGGTCAGCGTCGCCTTGTCTATAATGAGGTACGCCGTACATGGGCCACCGCTCTGAGAACTAAGAGCTACCCCAGCAAGCTCGAAAGTAACCACAGGCTAATGTGTCTGAGAGTGGTCAGCGCATACCGCACAGTGGCATTATCATAGAAGAGAACACAGGGTGCTTCTAGCAAAGGGGCACAAGAGGTATCTGCAAGACCGCCAGAGTTACATCAATGGCCAGGTGGCAGAGGGAGTGGAATAATTCCACCACAGGTCGGAGGCTAGAGGCACTGGTAGGTTTTTAGTGGGTCGAGGAGTTGACATACTCATCCCTACACCCTGAGTTTTTCAAGAGACTGAATGCAGATTTTCCATCCCGTTAAAAAAGCCGTTTGCTTCAAAATACGTCAAAATATCAAAAGATAAACAATCGAGGGGTCTTTCGACGGAAACTTATCGAGAACATATCGATTCTTGAAGTGGGCACTTATTTTGTCACTGGGGTTTATTTTAACAAATTGATTCTTTAGTTTTTTAAGTCGAACCCTTTTTTATTAATATTCCATAAGTTAAACTTGCAAAGAATTTCAAAAATAATATATCAAAAAAGACTACAGAGCGTTTCCAGATGAAATGACCTGGAAATGTGGAAATTTATTTTCGATATTTTTTGAATTGAATGAAACTTTACATACGAGTTTGGCTTAGGAGACAGAGCACTTTCCGCGCTAACATAGATTTATGTGACTCAAAAGTCAGTTTTAAAAAGGGCGTAAGCATTTTGAATAGCATTTCAATTAATAATTTGTAGCTCGAAAACCGTTGGTTGTACCAAAAAACTGCCTCAGAACAAGTTGTGATGCTATGTGTGAAGGTTGTGACCAAAATATACACTGAGAAAAATTGAATTTCGGAAAAAAATCAACAATTACCATAAAAATTTGAATATCCCAAAAAACGATTTTTTGATTTTTTTTTTTTCTATTTTTTGGCTGCAGAAATTTGAAATTGTTACGCAAATTTTAACAAAGACTCCAGGATGGAAAAATGTCAGCGAAAAAAATTTCTGATCTGATGAAAAAGACTGATATTTGAAGTATTTTAAAAAAAATCGGCTCCTGATGATGACCTCCGTAAGAGCATCTGTTGTCGATATATTTGCGAATTAATTTTTTCATACTCGAATAATTTTCGGAAATATGACCTTTTCATGGTTTTTTTAAGATTCTCCAACAACAACTCCAAAAACCAGGAAAAGATATTTTGCCAATCGAAAAGTTAGAATAATTGATTACATCAAAACCGAACAATCCTCGCTTTTGAGACACACGAAAAATAATTTAAGCAATGGCAAAGTTGTCATAGTGTGTGATTGTCCGAAAATTATACATTTGTTCTTCAAGATTCCGTTCAAAGTAGTTATTCGAATAATAACCAAGCCACAATTGATACCTTTGATATTTACTATGTCGAATCAGGAGCGCTTAAAAATCATAGCTTTTTCGTTATATCGTACTTGAACATGAAACAATAGCGGTATTTATATCAAAACTAATGAGCTTTTTGAAAATAGAGCTGCATCCCAATATAAAAATAGGAAAAGTTTTGCAAGCCTTTGTAGATTCAAATCAAGGCCAATCAGAAAAATAATGATTGCTCATGGGGGGATATATGTTAGAACGAGAAAAAAAAAAACTCATTTTTGAAAAAAACAAATTTCAAAGGGAAGTTTTTACTCAAATCAATCGAAACTTTTTTACAGTTATAAGTGTATCCATGTAGTATATGAAAATATTTTTTTCAACAAAATGGCGGCCGTTAGAGTGCGTTGAAAAAGTCGTTGTATTTTGCTTGTGCCGTCTCTCCTGGTCGCAGTTTTGATCTGAAGCCTGCTAACTCAAACAAATTACATTAATTAAATTTACAGTTAGTAGATGAATTGAAAAAAAGAAGATAAAAAACATTTGCACTTTTGGCGTAACTTTTTTGAGAAAATCCTCATTTTTCCGCCATTTTATCCCATTTTCCATATTTATTAATAAAATATTACAATAATTTTTGATTCATCTAGAAGGTAATACTATAATAAAGAAATCCTATAAGTTTCAGCTTAATCGAATAATTAGTTTTCGAGTTATCACCGGCATAAACTCCGAAAAGTACAGCAGTATTGAGAAAAACGCGTTGAAAATAGGTCTTCTCGATCAAGCGTCTCTTGATACCTGCTTCGCGCGAAAAAGACGTCTACGAAAAACGATGAAAAGAAAAACTCGGAGTTCGAATTTCGAAAAAAGAGTTTCACGAGCGTATTCTACGGGAAATTTGCTAACTTTTTGTTTGTTGTAAAAATTGAATTTTTTGGTCATTCTAACTGTATTTTCCCCCTTGAAGAAAATGTCATTTTGTTGTGTATCTTATGAAGACTATGAACAAGGAGTTACAGAATGGAGCAATATCTTTCAGTAAATTAAAATGTTTACTGGTACACAAAAATATCACCCTTTTGTTCCGCGTTCAGATCAAAAGATAGAGGCAAAATCGTTTTCAAATTATATAGCATCAAGCTTTCATAGTATATAAGGAGTGTATCGAAAAGTAGTTATAAACATTCGATGCGTTATTACGCATAAACTACTGTATATATTTTTAGCGTGTAAGCGCCATTTGCTTTGTTTACATGTCAAAAATGATTATTCGGTTCATTCATTTCCGTTGATAAAGTTGTATTCAAAATGTCGCGAATTGAATTTGAGACTAAAAAGAAAGTTCTGCACACTTGGTGCACCGAAAAGGGTGTTACTTACAACCAGATTGCGAAAAGAGTAAATGTTCACCCGGCAAGTGTAAAACGCATCATCGAAAAGTTTGGTAAGGAGTGCTCCCTCAAGGATTTACCAAGAAGTGGCCGGAAACCCGGCTCCAGCAACCCCGATTTGGACCAAAAAGTTGTGGATTATATTCAACGGAACAAATCTGCCTCTACTCGCGATCTAGCCAAGAAGTTCAGGACCAGCATCGGAATGATTCAACGAATCAAGCGCAGGAATGACTTGAAGACGTACAAAAAGCAGAAAGTGCCCAAACAAACTCCGGAACAAAAGTCTCGTGCCAAAACCAGGGCTCGAAAGCTGTACAGCTGCATTTTGGACAATGTCGACCAGTGCATTTTGATGGATGACGAAACATACGTTAAAGAAGATTCAAGAACGCTACCGGGGCCGCAGTTTTATACTAAATCTGTTGGGGAACGTGTGCCAACCGCAGATACGACTGTTGCGATGGAGAAATTCGGTCAGAAGGTGCTCATTTGGCAAGCTATTTGCACATGTGGCTTGCGTTCTTCAATTTTCTATACAAAAGGAACTATAAATGCTGAGATTTATCAAAAGGAATGTTTGAAGAACAGGTTGCTACCATTGTATAGAAAGCACCAGTCCCCTCCTCTCTTCTGGCCAGATTTGGCATCGGCACATTACGCCAAATCCACTCTACAGTGGCTGACGGAGAATAACATCAAGTTCGTAGAAAAAGACATCAACCCACCAAACTGTCCCCAGTTGCGACCGATCGAACGCTATTGGGCAATAGTCAAGCGTATATTTAAGAAGGATGGTACAGTTTCCCAAAACATGACCGATTTTAAGAAAAATTGGGCAGCGGCATCCAGGAAGTGCACAAAGGTCACTGTGCAGAATTTGATGGCAGGTGTCAAATCAAAGGCACGGGCATTCTACAGAAATGAACATGATGACTAGTTTTTCCGTTTGGATCTTTTGTAAACATGTTAAGCTATAATAAACTGAAATAGTATGTTAATTTTAACCATGTTTTCATGCCTATTTTATTATTTGGAAGTTTAAAACTACTTTTCGATACACTCCTTATAAACATGTAAAATAAAAAGGAACTTCTCTATACTAATTTAAATGTAGAAAAAGTATGTATACTTTAGTATGCGCATAATAAATTGGAAATACAAGTAAACTAAAATTTTCTCCTATATCTTATGCCGTTTATAGAATCGTCTAACTTGCCAAAAGTGAGTTGTGGGAAACTAAACGCATATTTTAAAAAAGGTTTTTTTGTGATGGTGGAAAACCGCAAATAATTTATGAAAAGGCCGGATTTTCTGCTGAAAATATACCGCAACATCGAAACACGTTTATTTTGGCAAAAAGTAGAGATCTTAAAAATGCTTTAAAAGTTGACCTTAGAGACACTTTTTTTCACTTCAAATCTCTCCACTCTGAAGCTTTCTCCAAAACTGACGTAACAGTTTTAAGTGTTTACACACAATGTACAAAGTATACCATAAGGAGCAAAATAGGCAAATGTAAAACGAAAATTTTAAAAATACTGTTTGAAACATTTTACTCCATATCTTTTGAACCGTTCATTCAATCGTCTTGCTGTCAAAAAGAGAGTTGTGGGAAACTTAACAAACATTTCGAAAAACGTGTTGTGGTTACTGGAGAAACGCGAATAATTTATGACAAGGTCGTATTTTTAATATTATTCGAATATGATAAAACTAACTCGTAAATATCTCGAGAACGGATGTTCTGGCGAAAATTATCATCAAGAGCTGAAATTGTTTTAAATACTTCAAAAATCAGATTATATCACCAGAATACGTTTATTACTGCAAATATTAATATTTTGAGAAGTATACCAAAAGTAGATGTTCTAAAAACTTTTTTCCCTGACATTTTTCCATCCTGGAGTTTTTGCTTTAATAACTTCAAATTTGTACAAAAATTATTTCTTGAGATATTTAAATTTTCATGTTAATTTTCTATTTTTTCCGAATTTTTTTTTCAGTTTGTGTTTTGTTCACAACTTTTACACATAGGGCCACAACTTGTCCTTGGACAGTTTTTTTGTACAACCAAAGGTTTTCGAGCTACAAATTATTAATTGAAGTGCTATTCAAAATGTCTCCGATTTAATTAAAAATTCGTGCACACGTTTTACCCACGAGAGTAAATTTTTCCACTGATGCAAAAAAAAAATTTGGACTCAAGAGTCGGATTTGAAAAGGGCGTAATTTTTAAATCCGACTCTTGAGTCCATTTTTTTTTGCATCAGTGGAAAACCTTACTCTCGTGGCTAAAACGTGTGCACGAATTTTTAATTAAATCGGAGACACTCGAAGTTGGTCGGTAGGTCACTTCGCCTGGAAATGTTCATGAGTAGATTCTTCCATCGCCCTTGATGTTGACATCTGAGATTTTCACTACAAAACAATTCTTCTACACTGACTCGAAATGCTTTTCTTTGTGTACTATAGTAAGTGATAAAAACAGACACTGGTTGGTACAACAAAAGAGAGCTAAAAAGAGACATTTAAAAAAAAACTTCATGTGAGTGTATAATTAGTCTCGGTATGAAATTTGAATCCAAAAGAAACACAATTGTTTTTATTCTATCTATAAATGGTACAATTTTGCTAATATAACTAATAATCATACTCTAGCTTTTTTTTTAAATGCACTCAAAATCATAATAATGAGTTTCGAATACTTGCATAATTAGCAGACAAGCTTCTGTGAAATAAAAATAAACTGAAGCGTGGTCCTTCGAGTTCCTCGAAAAGAAGAAAATCTTTTGTTCGTGTTAATAACCTTAAAAGATCGATCTGATAAACCAGAGCACATGGGAACTTCAATCCTTCGTGAAACACTCCTCCATTCAATGTTTCCCAACAACTTTTACTTACCACACAAACACTTCCAAGGAGAATCCAAATTGTCCAATCCCAAAGGAAATAACCACTTTTCCCACTGCCGCGTTTTAATTTAATTTCAAGTTCACATACCACTTGATGCTGTTGACATGCAATATTGAGCCGCTATTATGGGTAATCACCACCACCGGTTGTCTTTGGCGGGCAAAAAAAAATAACACTTCACATTTGTGTATATGGGTACCTATTTACCTAAAGCTAATTGCCCTTTTGTCTTCGCCGCGATGGGCCGAAAAGCACCTACAAACATGATTTTCGGTTGTTACCCAGTCGGTACCCAACCGCATGGTAGTTATAAGGTATCATTCTACTCCGGACTCCGGAAAGAGAGCGTGCTGAAGTTCATCGTCGAACGTCTAGACCGTTGTTGTCGTTTGGTTTTATGAGTCATGGATTGGCCGGTATTTTTTGCCCTTTCAAGTTGGTTGTCGTAAACAATTCCGAATCGCATGAATATTGCTTTATTATAGGGAGGATCACGAGAACTCTATCTTGAAGAATTGGAATCACCAAAAGAATCGCGTTCCATTGGTTGAAGTCGTTCCCAGCTAGTGTTCATTTTGCAAAATCAACTTCTTTCGGTTGGGGAGTGAAGAATTCCACGATTGATTGGAAATCACCACCAGACATGAATTGATACCATCCGCAATATCTCTTGCGAGGATTTGTAGCTAAGTGGGCCAAGCCTTACGAGACATTGTTTTGATGGAATGTTTGTTCAACATCTATACATAGAAATCCCAAGCTTTCTTCGATTCGCTTGATTAAAGACCGCAGAGCTGCTGAGAAAATATTGATGTTAATAATTTCCTGCAAATCGTGATCACTTCATCACAGAGCACGTGATAATTGTTATCAAATGTTAGCGCCATTGCTACAGCCTACCGGTCATCACCATGACGACGACGGCGGCTGTGAACTCCCATATCTGAATGTTATGAAGGAGCATGCAGGTGTTTTTTTCGGTAGAATGTTATCTGCTTAGCTTTGCGCTAAATAAGATGTAAGTAATCGTTAATCCGCGTAAATTTTTTGCGACTTGCAAAAAAGTTGTTTTTCTTGTCCAACGCTCGAAGCTTGTTCGGAAATCCGATGGCCTCGAGAGAACTGACGTCATCGGCATTTGTTGTTCAATTAATTTGGAACGAGTTCAAAACAGCATGCAAACTTAATCCATTGTACGCAGCAAAAACGGAATCTTACTCTAAACCCCCGTTATATCTAGCAATTTTTTGTTTCGGGTTTATCACCAAAGCTGCGTCTAAGTATGGTAGATTAGTGTTAAAATCACCTTGATCCATTACTGCCGGTGGAAGCATAACTGTCTCATGGCTTATTTGAATTCCCGAATAGAATCATTAGCTGTATGGTCATTATTATACATTTACCATTCATGTTATAATCACCTTTATACGTATCATTCGTGTATAATGATGGTGTAATGTAAGAAACCATTCAAACTTTAAACAACCATATAATTATTCTATATAGATAATAATTATGGTGCACGATAGAATCCAGCAAAAAACATGGAAATTCAGTATTTGAACAAGTCACGTGAATTGTATTACGTTTATGTAATCACAAAACTGTATGACTCATGTTATGAATACGTGGATCATTGTATGAATGATGCATTTTGATAACAGGATGTTTAACGCAGGTTATAAATTGATCAATCTACATGTATTTGAAGGGTATGTTGCAATTTTATCAAGTAGATATTACTTTCTAACTGAATTTTAATCTACTTGTGAACAGTATTATTGACTTTAATAATATACCTTTGATTGCCGATTGATGAAACCTCAAACCAGCATATAATGTTCTTCTTGCAAGTATTGGATTGAATAAAAAATATGCACCATTGAAATCTTTCAAAATCTCTTGAATTTGTCGAACTATTGCATCCTTATTTTCGATAATAGAAAAATAACAATCACTATGAGCTCATTTCTTATGTTTTACATGGGAGTTCGTATGAAAGACTGCCCTGAACATGAAATAGTTAAAATATTTAATTTTAACGGTTTTTGAGTATTCCCTCACAATGAGAAGCTTTCAATAAAACAAATGTCAACATCAAAGGTGTGTTTTTATTTACTTTGATTGGGAGAAAAAAAACGGGAGAAGTATTATTTATTATGATATCATGATTGTAGCAGTTATCATCATGATTGAAATTCTCATATTATATTACTATACTGTAACGTCATCTATTATCTTTTTATATCGTATTTATTATTAAATTATGTTATTGTATATCGTAATGGTTGAAGAAAATATTTTATGATGGAGCCATAATTGAACGATACCACCTAAAGTAAAACTGCAGAAAAAAAATATTTTCTGCATAATACACCGGAAATTTTGTTCTAAGAAAAATCATTTTTTGTATGGTAACGATACTTAACAACCCATTAGTGTTATGGTAAGATCTTGATTTACCACAACATATATCATCGATATGATACACTTTATCTTCAGTTTGTAATTGTTGAAAGATAACTTGAATAATTATGAAACGATAAATGGTATAATACCTTTAAAACACTTGTTTATTCGGGTTGGCTTATTATGCCCTACACTACACGTCCATATGTAATTTGAGAATGTTATTTGAACAAATCAAACTGAACAATGTATTAGGTCTTTCAGGGTGGCCACATAATCTTAATATAAAAATTCCCGCATTTTGCCCGAATTTTTCCCGCATTTTTGCCTTATTTTCCCGACTGTTAAGATGAGTTAATATAAATTACTCGTAGCTAAATCTCTGAGCTTCCAATCTTTTTCCAGTTTGATTTACCACCAGACACTTTCCATTTATTTAAAATACGCCTTTTTGTGCGACAGGATGAGCCAATTTTCAACAAATGTTGTCAAATTTGGTAGCTTCTTCTTGGTTCTAGCCAAAATTTGTTCAAACCATTTTCTTTTCTCTGGAATCCGGCAAACAACGTCAGACGGCATTGAGCACAGCTGCCCAAATTCTTCGTTCACCATCAACACCCTTACAAACGCAATTCGCCAAATTTCAAACACATTCGCCACAACATGAAAGATAAGTTCATTTCTGGCCTCACCTGTTACAGCCAGGGGCCTGGCAACCCTATCCTATTTACTAACGTTTGACAGTATGCAACATATCGCGGGCCTTATTTGAATAAGGCCCGTCTGACGTTTAATACTATGGGTAGGAAAGGCAGCATTGTTTACAAACAATGAATCTTTTGACGTTTGGTTGTTAGAGGTGTTGACTACAGAAAAATCTCTGTCCGCCAGATCCCTGGTTACAGCCGTGTAGCCAGATCTTCTAAGGGCACCTTCAACGGTGGTTCAAATCGTGGTTTGGACTTATTTGTTTAGACCAAACGCAAAAACATCGCTGCATCGCTGGTGTTTGTAAATTTTGTTTTATACCGGATCTATTCTGCATCATTTCAGAACTTATATAAGCTTCTAAGTTTCTTACTAAACGCACTCTTTAAAAATTAAATTTAATGAGCTTCGGAATATCTATGAAGATTGGGTGGAAATATCTATAATGAACATGCCAGAAGTTGATTGAACTTCTTGGCAGTTGAATAATATAATTGGAAGTTTCCAGATAATCATGAAGTTTGCTCGCTGTCTTTCAAAAAGAGAAATGGTGGAACTTTAGAGAAGTTCATTGAATTGCCGAAAAATTATTAACGTTTCTTGGATGAACTTCCAAAAAGTTTGCTGATCATCCATGGAATAGGAACAACATTCTAGATATGACGAGAACTTCGAAAATCAGATTTCGCTTCCCAGAAGTTGTTTTAACTTCCAGCAGGTACAAAGTCTGTGATAAAAAGCAGAATATCACACATATTTAAATAACTTACGAGAAATTGAAAAAAAAATCTTGGAAGCCGTGGAATTTCTGTGGAATAGTTAGCATTAGGGAAGGTCCATTAATTATGTCACGCAGTAAGGGGGGAGGGGGGGTTTGGTAAAACGTGACGATCCATACAAAAAAAAATTAAGGTCCATACAAGAAACGTGACAGGGGGGGGGGGGGGGTAATAAAAAGTCATTTTTTGCGTGACGTAATTAATGGACGTTCCCTTACCGAGATGTTGTTAAACCGTACAAGAACTTTTTATGATCTCCAAGATTGTGAATAGGTGGAAATTCTATGAAATTGATTAAAAAGTAGTTGGTTTCTTTATTCTAGTTTTGGTTGGGTTCGAAAACTATCGAGTAGTAAGAAGTTTAAGTTCATCTTAAAACTTAAATACCCTGAACTTTTGGGATGTTTTCGGAACGATTGGAAAGTTTCTCGATCACCTGGAAAGATCCCTGAAGTTCTAGGAAGCTCCCCAAACTTATGCAAAAATCCTTTGAATGTTTCCTAAACTTTTCAAATGCTCAAAAATCCAGTTTCCTGTTTATCTGGGACGTTTTCTGAAATTCTGAAAAGTTCCCCGATCTTGGGGGAAGTTTTCTGAAATTTTTGGAAGATCGCAGGACTGGATTACCTGACTTGCTGAATCCCTTGAGCATCCGGGAGTTTTTTCGAGCTTCTGCAAAGTTTCCTGAACTTCTGGGAAATTTTCTAAGTTTCTGGGACGTTCTCTGAGATGTTTGCTGACCTTTTGGAAAGTTTCCTGATCTTTGGGAGAGTTCCGTGATGTTTGTGAGCATTCCTGAAGTTCTGAGAAGTTTTTTGAATTCATGAGAAACACTGAACTTCAAGGAATGTTCGCCGAACATCTAAGAAGTTTTGTATATGGCTAGCAAGTTTCATGAAATTCTAAGAAGTTCACTAAACCTCTAATAAGATCCGCAAACTGTTGAAAAGCTTCATGAATTTCTTGACTGTTCTCAATTAGAAGTTGTCTAATTTTCTGGCAAGTTCCTTGAATTTTTGGGAAGTTCCCTGAACATCTTGAGAAGCTCTTCTTCTGAAATCTTTTAAAAGAATACCCATAATAATCTGATCAGTTTTACAAACTTCTGGAAGTCCCCTGAATTTCTGGATAGTTACCTGAACTTCTGTGAAGAACCCTTTACTTTTGGAAACTTCCCTGAACTCGTTGTAAGCTCCTTGAATTTGTGGACAATTCCCTGAATTTCTAGGAAACAATCTGAATTTCAGGAAAGTTGTCTGAACTTCTAGGAAGAACCCCCCTAATTTCTGGAAAGTTCCCTGATTTTATGGTATGTTCCTTTGACATCAGGGAGAATAGCTAAACCTCGGGAAAGTCTAAGTCAAATCTTAAAGGTATACCGAGCTTCTTGATAAGTGCACTGAATTACAAGATATTTTTCGAACTTTTGGGAGATAATTTTTGTCCTTCAGTTTCTTATCCTTTTACGATATTGTGGGCGTAAATACTGCGGGCCGGAAGTCTTAAGGACAGATTTGCAAAAAACCCACAGGGTTACCAACCCCCAAGTTTTCGTCGAGAGAACTAGCTGAGGACATACGCGAACATCCGTTAGGCTGCAGTGCACCTATGTAACACTAAGGCCAACATATCCAGCAGCATTGCAACAGCTGGAAAAAGTCATCAGTTGACTGTAGTTGTCGCATGATGTCTAGGATCATATCCCTTGGCATGTTGAAACGTCGCAGAACGTGCTTCTTGTCATAGGGTGGCGTGGTTCTATCTATCACTATCAGCACTATCTAATATCGTTTAAATGAGATGCTTGCATTCACACACTCACCACCACTCAAACCAATGCATGGTAAAAAGTTGGCGAAAAATCCTCGGCCTCTAAAGCAACCAAAACTTCTGATCTCTGGATATTGTAAGATTGACAAGATGATAGGTGCTGGTGGGTTTAACAACAAGAGATACTACACCGGTGCGGGGAACGCAAAGTTGGTCTGTTTTAGCTGGTTCTTTTTAAGTTTGCTGATGCAAATCAACTATAAAGATGTTAAAATAGACCACCGCTGAAGATGCTCTAAGTGGTATGTTTTCAACAGGGTGAACAATGAGATCGGTGGACCGAGTAAATGACAAAAACGCTACTCGAATCATTTGAAAAAGGTGTGAGTATGGTTCCTTCCATATGACAAAAATTCTCGATGGCTTTTGAAATTCCCGCCTTTTTCCCGCATTTCCCGATTTTCCCGAGTCTGATGCCACCCTGAGTCTTTAGTAACGTTTGGGCATTTCCAGCCAGAAACGCTTAAAAAATGTATTGATTCTGCCTCGACAGTTCTCGGTTGTAATGAAATGTTGTCCATATGTAATTTTCTACTCAAGATAAAAAATTTCATAAAAAAACCTAAAATATTCTGGACAAATTTTCTATAAAGGCTTATGTAAATTATATTTTTTCAAATCATCTATACCTCTCACGCCAAAGTCACGAGTTCGAATCTTACCCCCAAAAATACCCAAAAGGCATTTGAGTGACTACGACTGGAGATAAACCAGGCCAGGGCTGAAAATCTCGATAATCAAGGAACTAAAAGAACATGTGAACCATTATTCTGATCAAAATATTGTCAGAAAACGACTTGTAGGACATTAAGTGTTCTTCAAGAAAAAAAATACACTGAAACTAAAAACATGTAAATTCATGCTAAAAAAAACAAGAAACATCAATTTTCGCAAAGGACTCCCCTTCGAATTTTCTAAAAATTTTTTTTGAAAAAACTTGAAGTTATATCTTAAAGTCTGGTAAAGAGTTTAAAACGGTCACTTCCTAACTTTTTTAAATTTTTATGGATTTTTTTAATTTTGTGAAATCGCGTATTTTCTAATATTACTTTACCAGAAATAGACTCTACGTATTCATTTTCAATAAAAAAGCACATAAAAACTTTTTTCGCAAACCCAGCCTTTCTGAAGTTATTGCGAATTTTATTAAAAGGAAATTATGTTGTAACAATAGTGTTAGCCATTTTCAAATGTTAGTCGCGAAGTCCAAAAAACAAATGTATGTTACATGATAGATTATTGAATAGGAAACAAATATTTCTCAGACATGGACGCAACGGAAGTGATACAAACTGATGCTATCTGAAGTAAATGATCATTTTTTTTTTTTTGCAAAAACGGTTAATAGGGTAACGGGATGTATCGTTAGCCTAGCTCCTTCATTCGGTAGATGTACCAAATATGTCATTAATTCAGCGATAATTAACAGAATTATGTTGCTATCAGGATGATCAATTAATTGCGACGAAATTTAGTCATTACTAGACAATTTGTACTTGTATATTTCACGTAATTTTCTTTTTCTTCAACTTTTTATACACCATGATTTGACTGGTTTAGCTGAACAAACTATCTCCACTACCTTTATTGGATGATCTAAATTTGGCTAAATTCAACCGATTATCCGAGTAATTCCGCCTAAATATACAGATAATAACCAACCGTTATAAACTAATTATTTGTCTAGTTAAAATAACAATGATTTTACGTGAAACCCGCAGACTTAATCATGGAGACATATTTTTTTCTATGTTCTATGACCTGTTATAAAAATAACGTATTGAAAATATTGTTATTGTTTAAATTTTAATGGAAGTATTTGAGTTTGCGATTGTTTATTTTTCAAATGGCTCATCTAAACACAAACCAAAAAAAAAAAAAAAAATTATTGCCTGTTTTTTAAAAAAAAATACATTTTGTTGTGGACATCACGACAAACAATCAAAAAGGGCCAAAAAATTGCAAAAACATAAATTTCGGTTATTGAAATTTGCCATAACTTGCTTTTAAATTAAAAATAGTGCATAGAATCTAGTTTCAGTATATTTTAATAAAAAAATTATCATATTCAATATTCACAAAAAAAATATATACATAAAAACAAAAAATAAAAAAAGATAAAGAAATGACCATCTAAAACTTTTCACCAGCTTTAAGGCATAACTTCAGCTTTAAAAAAAAAAAAAAATAAAAAGTTTCGAGGGGGGGGGGGGGGTCTTCTGAGAAAATCAACGTTTTATTATTTTAAGCATGAATTTATGAATCTATTAGTTTCAGTGTATTTTTTCTTGAAGAACATTTAATTACTTATACCGTTTTATTAGACGAGATTTTGATCGGATGAGTCGTTTGCGAAAAATTTTATTTTGAAAGAATACGCCTTTATCGAAAATTAGTCCAAGATAATTTTGGATTTTTTTATGGAAAACGTAATTTTGTGTAGAAACCAACATATGGACAAAATTTGCTTCAGATCGGAGAGAGTAGGGTCCAACCGGTTTGCTATTCTGGGAGACTCTCTTCGTCGACTTTCTTTTTGCGGCCCTAAGGCTATGTTAAAACATGTTCAAGTATTTTCAACACGTAATACGGTAATATAAAGTGTTATTAAGGATCCAATACGTCGAAAACATCAGCAAAGCCATAAAGTCGACGAAGAGAATCTCTCAATGTTACTAGGGACCTAAATACATTGTTCAGCTTGGAATATTGTTAATTTTTGAAAAATCATAGGAAATTGAAAGTTGGACGCATAATTGTCCCACTAAGGGTAACATTTCAAGTGGGCTTTGTGACTCAATATATTTTTTAAATTTTTAATGATTTGTAACATGGGACACTTATGCGTCCACCGGAAGTTTAGGTATAACTACGCAGAGAATATCAACAACCCTAACCTCATACTTTTGATTCCAGATCAAATACGCCTACAACCACCTGGACGATTTCTGCAAACTGCCGGATGCCACCAAGGAGCTCTACCTGCGGAAGGACGGCAACCACGGTTACGTGAAACCCGGCCAGGAACGCTTTGACGGCAAAAGTAAAGACATCCGACACACCTTCAACATCTGCACCCTGAAGCCGGATGCACGACTCCCCGAAGAGCCGCTGCCCGGTTTCCGGGAACACATCTCCGACCTGGCGAAAGATTTCCAGCGTCTGTCCTCGCTTCTCCTCCAAGCCCTCGCAGTTGGGCTCGAAATGCCATACAAATACTTCCTCGAAAGGCACGGTCACATCCTGGATGGGGAAGGTGAAAACCAGTCGACATTCCGCTTGCTGTACTATCCCCCACTGATCGAAGACGACGGCAAGAACGAGCTGCAACGGGGTACCTGCAAGTACAGCCAACAGCGCTGCCTTAAGGACGAAATCGATCTCTCACTTCCGGAAGACTACAAGAGAAAGCTCGCGGAAGAGGAAGAGGACCGGGAAGCTCAGTACACCCGCTGTGGAGCGCACTGCGACTATGGCACGTTTACGTTGCTAGTGCAGGACTCGGAGGGTGGCCTCGAGGTGAAACTACCTGGCACGGACAAGTGGAAACGGGTCGGCTATCTGCCCGGTGCCATACTGATCAATGCCGGCGAGCTGTTGGCGACGTGGACCAACGAGAAGATTCCTGCCCTGGTGGGTTTCCGGTGGAAAACTTGAGGTCAAACAAGGAGAAACCTAATGTTTTTTTTTTTATTCGTTACAGCCACATCGGGTGGTGATACCGGAGGAGGAGTCGCTTAAAAGCCGCGGAAGACACTCGATAGCATTTTTCGTCCATCCAGGTATGTTCTACGAATGTTTGGTTGGAAATAGTTTTTTTTAATATATGTGACTTTCAAAGGCTTAATCGCATTTGCGTTAGTCGACATAGTCGACACAGTTTTAAAAAAACATGGTGTTTTCGGCGTTATCTTAAGCACATAGAGGGAACGCTTGATTTGGCCGAAATTCATCGGATATTTCATGTCAACTTAAGCAAAATAACGCCTGAATCTAGTCTGTTGTATGAAAGATTGAAAACAGTTTCGTTATTTACGCTTCCTACGGCTTGGAATTAACCGAGGGGAAATTTTACGGGCCTGTTTAATTTAATTATTGGTTTCTGTGGATAATCAATTGATTCTAGTAAAAAATAACAATTTATTCATTCGTTCTATAGGATAAGTTTGTTTACACGTGGTTTCGTGTAATTTGCAGTGCTCCGTATGGAATAAATTCCTCGCGATATTTCCTGTAAATTTAAGCGTGATATCGCCCAAATCAGGTCTGTTGTATCCGATATTGCAAACCATTATTTTTACGATTACGATATGGTTTGCCAAATTTTGGGCGTCTATAAAATTAAATATTATCTTCTGAGAGAGGACATTTTATGGGTCCAGATCGAGGAAGGAGACTAAGAATAATATTTTTAATTTTGTTTGAGACTTGTTGCTAGTGTTACAACGTTGTCAACCTGTTGTCCCGAGTCTGTTTTGCCAGCCTTTTTTTCAGCTTCCGCTTCACAACTGCCCAATATTGCCACGTTTCAATTGAAGTATCTGTCGACTGTAGTCAGGCCAAATCAAGCAAAATCTTTACATGAGGTCTGGGTGTTTTAATGAATGGTAGAATGAATTTTTCTAGGCAATATTCTTTGTAGAGATTTGAGTTTATTTGTAACGAAAACTTGAGTTTTTATTACAGCTGTAAGTTGCTATTTTCTTTTTCAGTAATTTTATAACGATTTTGTCAACAGACGAATTTATATGTGTTGGAATCATCTCTTGAAGCAGTGAACACATACAAGTTTTACCCAGGAAGCTGCCCATAAGTCCGTCTTAACATACGATTCATCATCCATCAGTATGCATTATGGGTACCTCGTGCGAGCCTGTATTTATAACTTTCGAAGACATGTTTGGCCATTTATTTCTGTTTCAGAGTCTAGCAAGCTGCCATGCTGGCCAATAAGACCGATAACCTTTGCTTAGATGGAACCGCCGGACTGAATGAGAAGAGCTTCTTGATAATCTGCAACAGTCGAGAACGGACCACTGGGAGCGCTCTTAAAATAGCAGTGCGTCCAGATTGTAAGTGAATCGAGCTTTATTCATATGATAACTTGGTTCTTCAGCAACAATTGGATTAACTTTCAAGAAGAGAGCAATTTTTGATCTTCATACAAATCATATGCACGTAAAATCCACACGCAGTTCATATGGACCGACAGTCAAATAAAACAGGGGCTTTCGACAATATTTACACCAAGGGGTTAGTCATTCGGCATATTAGGTCACGAAGCTTACCTATATTACGTGTTTTTTTTCTGAGTATTCCCCAAGTATATTGCAGATGTTTCGATTAGAGTCTCTTTAAAGAGTCACGCCAAGGGTGAAGCCAAATCTACCTATCGGGGCTACCCATCCAGCAACCCATCTGAATCATACCTGCACGCAAAATGAGAACTAATCGAAATAAGTGTTGCATGTTCCTCCTAGCGTGACTCTTTATTCTAGTGCCGATGTGTGTCGATTGTGTCGGCCTGTCCGCAATGAAGCTGGCTATGATGTTTATATCAGAGTATTGACAGATTGGATGTTTTGGATTGCAATCAAGGATATACAAGTAGCAATCAACCGGGCAAAGCAATGAAAAAATAAATAAGATTGTGGTTTCCAGGAAGGAACATCTAAGATGGCAGCCCCATCAAAACTGTCTCCGAATCTTGGAAATTTTTACAGAAACCCGAAGAGAAAGCTTGGGAACTGATCTTAGTACAAAACAAAGGACACGAATGGGAATGTTAGCTCAGCAAGGTAAGTGGGGACAACTCGTCGAAGAGGCGCGACGCATGTTAGCCGTTGGCCAAACTGTTACTTACCTTACCAACCAGACCAAGGTCGGTGTGGCCTTTGCTGTACACATAAGTTGTCTCCATTGTATTAGGTTCATGGCTGCACCTTGCCAACCTCGCTGTATGCAGAGGGTCCGCAGGTCGCCTTCCACTTGATCGATCCACCTTGCTCGTTGTGCGCCTCTTCCCGTTGGCTCGTTTTGGAGAACCATTTTAAGTGGGCTGCCTTCCGACCTTCTTACAACACGTCCAGCCCATCGTAGTCGACCGATTTTGGCTATGTGTACGATGGCAGGTTGCGAGCTAGGTGGATAAAACAAAGTGACGCAAGACGTTGGAAGTGTGGAAAATTCGAGGAACTGGAGACAAGCAGCCCTCTACCGAGTTTTATGTAGAAATATCGTGGCGCAGGTGCGATCTTAATATGACATTGGACCAGCATAAGTAAGTAAAGATGGAAGGTTCTCCCAGCAACTGATGCAATTCCTGGTTCTTTCACCTTCTTCACGTTCCGTCTTCCATATTCACTCCACCGCAGATCGTACGCAGCACCTTCCGTTCAAAAACACCAAGGGCGCGTTGGTCCTCCACTGGCCAAATTATGGAGAACACAAATTACCTTCGGGGTGACAACGCTTCCCGGAACCGTTGAGTTGAGGCTGCGCTCATCAAGTGGGAGTTAACTAATGGATGAATGATCATATCAAGATTCAGAAAACAGGCTTTAAAACTTACCATAATCCGATGTTGTAAGCCGACCTTTGCTGTCAAGCTGGACAAGGAGAACTTTTATAGTGAACTGAATGCCGTCGTGGATAAAATTCCAAAGGGTGATATCAAGATCTACACTAGCGACTTTTCGCCATAAATTCCACGTCTCCAACAACACGGACTATACGCGTATTATAGGACGTCATGATCTCAGAGAAAAGAGCAATAATGTAGAGCTATTTGCAGAATTTTGTGACAGCAACGCAATGTTTATCGATTCTTTCCCACTTGGCCCCACCCTAGTAGCACACTTGTTGGTAATCAGTTGATGTTGCTTGAATGCAACTCAATTAAGTCACAATCAAGTATCTGCAACCAATCAAATCGACCACATCTGCACCAGCCAAAAATGAAGACGTAGCCTTCTTAATGTCAGGAACAAACGCAGTGCCAACGTGAGACCCGCCTATGTATTGCATGGATCCAGTGACGGGAGGAGAGGCTCAGACGGTGATTTAACTCACCTCAGACATTTGCGAAAAAATGTTTTTTTAAGTTGTTCTAGTCCTATCAAACAATTCTTGAACTCAGATCTTGATGCTCTACATGATCAATAAGGAGCTCCACGGAATATCATTACACCGCAATAGAGATGTTAAATTATTTCAAGAATACCAACTGTACTCGAAACTATCCTTGACTGGAGATCTTGATGTTGTACATTATAACCAGGGCTGTTTACGATCCCTATCGTTGAAATAGGCCCACGGGACTTCATAACACTACAATAGACATATTACAGTATTTATAGAATACTCACGCTACCTAAAACTATCCTTTAATATAGATCTTGATGATCTACATAATCAACTTGGTTATTTACGATATCTCCATCGTACTTATGAGTTGAAATAGCCCCACGGGACAGCATAACTCCGCTATAGCTATGTAACAGTATTTCTAGATACCTTAGGTACTCCAGACTTCCCTTGAATACAGATCTTGATGTTCTACATGATTCTCAAGGCTATATACGATGTCTCCACCGTACTAATGAGTTCATATAGCTCCACTCACAAAATAATAGTATTTTGAGAATACCCACAGTACTCCAAATTATCCATGAATGCAGATCTTGATGTTCTACATGATCAACAAGGCTATTTATGATGTCCTCACCGTACTCATGGGTTGAAATAGCTCCATGGAACATTAGAACACTGTAATAGGCATGTTGCAGTGTTTATAGAACATCTAAGATACTCCAAACTATCCTTGAGTTCAAATCATAATGTTTGGCATGATTTACAAGGCTATATACGATGTCTTCAATGTACACTCAGTAGCAAAAAAAAAGCGAGCAAAATTTTGCTTACAAATAACGCCATGTTCAACCTTCTGTAACTTTGTCAATTATCAAAAGTCACCTTTTGCGTGACATAATTAATGGAACTTTCCTAAAGTGACGAACTTTTCAAAATACCCACTTCATAAATTATCGAAAATAATAGTTTGAAATTCCCCGGCTCTGCCACACAAGTCAACCTTAATTTTTCAAAACCCGACCTCGGCAGTCGCCTCATTGATCATGAAAAACATCACGTTCTGATCTCTAGAATATTTTGATGTATCGTAATACGCCTATAATTATGTAATGATGTCCCATGAAGCTTTACCAGCTCATAAGTATGATTAGGACCTTGATCCGAACTCAACAAAAGTTTGGAGTGCCATAGGGATTCTGAGAATACTGTTATATGACTGTAATGATGCCCCACGGAGCTTTTGCATTTCAGACCTCGCATGTCCTCTTGTTGAGCATGCAGATCATCAAGATCAGGATTCAAAAATAGTTTGGAGTGCCGTAGATATTCTGAGAATACTGGTATAAGACTAGAATTGTACAATGATGTCCCATGGAGCTTTACCAACTCATGAGTACGATGGAGTCCCCGAAAATCGCCTTGTTCATCATGCAAATCACCGCGGCTTGAATTCCAGAATAGTTTGAAGTACCGTAGATGTTCTGAAAATATTGTAATTTTTTCTTCAACTTAATTGTTTATTTATGAAGCTCAAGTGCCGTAGGCATAACGGAGCCATTTTTACAATTGTAATAACTTAGTAATTATGTTAGTTTTGGAAAGCCGAAAAACGCGCAGCTAAGTTGAGGTTAGGGTATACAATGATTCAGGGAGGAATGGGGAGGTATGGATCTTAACGTTGACGATGCTGTTTTGTCGCTGTTGGGCATTGCGTAAGTCTGTAACGATACAATCGAGGCGTAGTTACGGGTGAGGGAACGAAGTGGACATGTTAAAACGAAAGGTAAGAGGGGATCAAACGAATACGTCAATTTGTTTGAAAAACTTGTAAATTAGCCCGTTATAGTCCACTTCCAGTTTACCCAGCCCATCTCTGATGTCTTCCTTCTCTGGTTTCCCTCGGGCCCGTAGGGATGCGCAAAAAACAGATCTGGCAATTTCGAAATCGAGGCATGAGGTGGTTGATGTCCTGATAACCTGCACCGAAGCCGCATTGATTGGTGTCTGAGAAACCTATTCGATATGATAATGAGAGCCTAACGAGTAGTGATTGGACATTAGACGACACATGACCTTGATAAAATCCCGGCTAATATCCAACCCTCTGAACCATGATTTTTTCGATACCTGTGGGAGAATGGAATGTAACCATCTGCTCAAGTCCCCTGCATCCCATTTTTGTTGCCAGCTGATAAAAAAATAAGGAGTGTATCGAATATAAGCTATCCACATACATTTGCGTTGTACGCATGTATTTGTGATGGTTTTTTATGCTCTGAACACTGCATGCTGTGCGTTTGACTGTCAGCTTTCTTTTGTTTACTTGTTTGTGCGGTTCAAATTCTGCGTTTTCAAAATGTCGCGTATTGAAAAGGAAGTGAAAATTAAGCTTCTGGACACATGGCTAAGTGAGAAGGGTATTACTATGCGAAAATTGGCGAAGCGGTTTGGAATTCATCATGCGAGTGTTAAAACAATCATTAATAAGTTTGGGGAACACTATTCTTTAGATGAGCTACCAGGAAGAGGCAGAAAACCCGGTTCTTCCAACCCGAAACTGGAGCAGAAAGTGGTATCTCTAATCATGAAGAACAAATCAATGTCAATACGTGATTTGGCCAAAAAAGCAGGAACGAGTGTCGGAATGATCCAGCGTATCAAGAGACGAAACCACCTGAAGACCTACAAGAAGCAGAAAGTCCCGAAACAAAGTGCAGAACAGAAGAAGCGAGCAGCAACAAGGGCCCGGAAATTGTATTCGCGTCTTTTGCAGCGTCCGGATGCATGCGTTTTGATGGACGATGAGACCTATGTAAAGGAGGACTCAAAAACCCTTCCAGGTCCACAATACTTTACTGCCGTCGTTGGGGAGGATGTGAGCGATGCGGACAGGTCGATTCAAGTGGAGAAATTCGGTCGAAAGGTACTGGTATGGCAAGCAATATGTTCCTGTGGTTTGAAGTCAACCATTTTTTACACTACCGGAACTATAAATCTATCGATCTGAGTGTCTCCAGAAGAGATTGTTGCCTTTATATAAGAAGCATAGTACACCTCCACTGTTTTGGCCGGATTTAGCGTCGGCTCACTATGCCAAAACCACTCTCAATTGGCTTGCAAAAAAGGGTATAGATTTCGTTGAGAAAAATATCAATCCACCAAATTGCCCTCAGCTTCGACCCATCGAACGTTACTGGGCAATGGTGAAGAGGGTCTTCAAGAAGACTGGTAAGGCAGCTGGGAACATGCAGGAGTTCAAAAAAGTTTGGGCTCAAGCGTCCAAAAAATGCGATGCAACACTTGTCCGGAACTTGATGAAGAGCATTCGATCCAAAGTTCGAAAATTCGTGAAGGAATAACTTAAATTTCATCCGGTCTTCATTATGTTCAAGTTCAACCTCGTACAATAAAGGATCAATTTTTTGTATGAATAAAATATCGGTTTCAACATAATTTGAATGAAAGTTTGTGGATAGCTTATTTTCGATACACTCCTTATGTTAAAGGCGATTTGTCGATCATAAATATCGTCTGCCATAGCGCCCACCTTGGCAAGTGAGTTCGTTTTCTCATTACCCGGAATGGAGCAATGAGAAAGGACCCAAACCAAGGGGATGATGTACACGGCCGCATAATGAACTTAATGGGAACTGCGACTCAGTAGCAGACTCGTAGCCTGAGTAACTCCACTTTTTATGATACTGAGTCGCAGTTCCCATGCGACTGAGTAAAGTGGCCTCTCAAATTGAGTTGAATTGTTCCGCCGTGTGAGCATTGTTTGATAAGGTACACAAAAGTAATCGTATTTCGCTAACAAAATTCGGCGAGTGCTTCGCCGGCCTCATTGAATGAATAGCCGGAAGTTAGCTGAGATTATCCGTAAAAATGAAAAAATGATCAGAGGGAAGAGCGGAAATTTGCTCTTATGCATAGTGTACAGCCTCCAATTCTGCGACGTATACGGATAAAGGATTTTAAAGTTTGAAGGGGGCGCTATGAATTTCGTTAAAAACGCCAAATCCAGTGGAATCATTTGTTTTTGATCCGTCGGTGTAAAACATCCTGGAACATCTGATATGGCTAAACTTACTTGCAAAAATAGCTGGAATGTACTCCGAATGGAGTGGATCTGGTGTTCCACGAGGTTCTTGCTTCATGGTCAGATCAAAAACTACAGTAGAACTAGAGAAATCTTTCAAGTAATCACGATTAGGAACATTCGAAGAAGGGCTCACCTCCAGTGTCATGTACCAATAGTACAGTGTCATAGACTTAGTTTGAGGATTTCGTTCGATTACCAATAGATTAAGCATATCACAGTAGATAAGGAATCGGAACGATAGTTCTGCAAAACGATCTGATAAAAACAGAACTCCTGCTAACATTGGCAATTAAAAAAATGGACAAAAATTGCCGATTTTTCGTGGGTTTACCTTCACCCACACTGACAAAACTATGCATGCAGCATGCAGCATCAATCATAGTAACCCATGAGTCAGCAGATAAAATTTGACAGCTCTATGTGCTCTCAGTGAAGCAACTCCGTACAGAAGTGTGCGCGTTTAATGAACGGCACCTCGCCGCGTTGAAAACGGTCATCGTGCGGCACTTTGTGGACGCCGGATACGCCCGTTCCGGCATCTACAACATCTTGGCATTATTAGGCAACAATCAGAGCATCGAAAGAAAGCCCGGTTCCGAACGGCCGACGACCCTGAGCGACAAGAAACTCCAAAGGATGCTGAAGAGGAAGACCGATGAAAAAGTGGCTACATCGCTACGTGCGCTTGGCCGGGAGGTCGGTTCAACCGGCCAAACAGTGAAAAAGTTCCTGGCGAACATGAACATACATGTCAGGAAGCGGAATTCGCGTCCACTGGTTTCGGAGCTCGGGTAATGACGCAGCGGCAGCGGCTGAATAAGATGGTCAACTCGATTTTCCCGGCGAATCGCGACGTGGCGGTGGTGATGGACGACGAAACATGTGTCACCCTGGATGGCAACGACTGGCAGGGCACTTCGTATTTTACCTCCCCCACGAAGGACGTGAGCTCCGAAGTGAAGTTCTTTTCACAAACCAAGTTCCCCTAGAGGGTGCTGCTGTGGCTGACAATGAAAGGGATGTCAAAGCAGCTCTTCTTTCGCTTCGGACTGACCGTGAACGGGGAAATTTAGAGTACAAAATGTCGCCGGAAGTTGCGTTGTTCATCAAGAACTACTATATGAGGCGCGGTATTCTGGCCGGATCTGACGTCGGCCAACTACTCGAAGCGATCGTTATAGAAGATGGAGCGGCTGAATATCTATGTGATACCCAAGTTGGTGAACCCAACGTTCCCCAGCTGCGTTCTATCGAAAAATTGTGGGCCAACCTGAAGCGTAAGATCTACTCCAACGCGAAAACTGAGGAGGAGAAAAGAAAAAAGAACTTAAAAACATGCTTACATGTATGTTTTCGTCTGCCATGGTGAATGTTCCGGTTAACTGCCGGAAGAGCGCTCACAAGGGCGTAGAATTTTTTTTGCAAGTATGCTTAAATAATTAGCTTCCATGGGAAATTTATCAAAAGCAACTATCTGTCTTAGCTTTTTTTTTATCACCATCCGAATAAAGTCCATTTTTTTAAATGCAAACGATCCCCTTGTTGATCATATTCAACATCAACATCGGAACTCAAGGACAGTTTGGATGATCTAGATAATCATTGTGTGCGGAAGCATACCTGCTTATTATTTTGCCTAGTTAAAAAAGTTGGTTTTGAACAAGTTTGCAGTATAAAGTCTCTCTGCAACACTAAAAGCCGAGTTTTGACAGCAAATTTCAATCTTGGATCACATATGACCTATCCGTATTGACTCCTGCTTTCTTTCGGCTTCATACAGGGTGTCTGCAAATTATCCGTACAAACTTTGTAGGCATGCCTCATCACAACCAAGCGGATTAAACTAAGCATACCTACATGGTTTAAGATCTTGACCCATTGCCTTAATACGCAGTAAGTTTGGTACAGTTGTGATTTCTTCTGTGAGTTGCGCGCAGGTGTAATTGAACTTTTTCGAAATGGAAAAACTTTTTCGGTGATTGCAAAGACCTTGAATATGGCAAAATCTACAGTGAGTGACGCAATAAAACGATACCAACAGCTTGGAACGCTAGATGACCGCGTAGCACATCGTTCAGACTCCACAAATGGTGAGACTTTCCGGCGACGAATCAAGCGAAATTCTTCGATTTCCATCCGAAAATTGGCGAAATCACTGAAAATTTCAAAATCTTCTGTTGGAGCCATAGTTTACGATAGCGTCAGTCATATAAACTGTGCAAGAATCACTACATGAATGACACCTTGAAAGCTAACCGGTTGCGAAAAGCTAAGGTTCTCCTGAACCGCTTATCCGAGGGCCGCCGTCGGTCAGTGCTGTTCACCGATGAAAAAGTTTTCACAATCTAGCAGCATCACAACCACCGAAATGATCGACAGTTGCTTCCTGCTGCTTCCAAAAATCGTGGAAGTATTTCAAGGAGCCATCTGTCATGATTTGGGCTGGAATAACTCATTCCGGCAAAACCCCTTGGATCTTCATCGACAAGGGGTGAAAATGAATCAAGCAGGTATGATCAGAAGGCTCACTGACGACAGAAGCATTACTTCTTGGGCATCGCAGCTTTTTTGACAAAAATTAATGATGTAGAAGGGATGTTCGCTCATCACCATGAGGCGCCAAGAGGTGAACAACAATAGTCTTTGGCTAGAATGAAAGATGTGAAGAGAAAGTGTTGAAAAGGTCCGTCGGAGAGTGCGGCAGGTAGGAAAATTAACAGATGTTTTTGAAAATTGAGCCGAAAGGGCATGTATGCAATGGTACTCGAACCATGGACGTCAATCTATTGCCTAACAATCCCACTACGGGGTAGGTTGTAGCGACGGAACAAGTCACGCCACTGTCAACAGGCAAAAATTGACGCATGGAAAAGACGCTCATGTACCACTGTGAAGCTTAGTATAGTTTATTCTTAGCGATCTATTGTGTGCACTCTGTTTACTGATGCGCACATGGGAAGAACTCTTCCTTTGTTTGGAGTTTGTGTTTGATTCGCACCGACTGGACGATCACTAAAATTAATGGATTTTTCAACAAGACTCGGGCGCCTGGCTCATGGTAGCAAAAAGACTATTAGTCTTTGACGATCGCATTTTCCGCAAGCTTTTGTAATGAAAGATGAATGGCCTTCTAACTCATCGGATTTACGAGTCTGACTGTTCGGTATGGTCCATCTTGGAGTCAAGAGCCTGCAGTACACCACATAAATCATTAGAACATCTAAAATCGTCTCTTTTAAAGGTTTGGGAACAAATATCTGTCGAAGAACTCGTGGCCATAGTGGATAAACTTCCGAAACGTTTGAAGGCGTGTATCTCAGCACGAGGCGGCCATTTTGAAATTAACAATTAAAAGTTGTAATTTGCCAACATATTGCTATAACAAACAATACATATCGATTTTTTGATCCAACAATAAAAAATAAGTTCAACACCATTTTGTTGTACGGATAATTTTCGGACACCCTGTATATAGCAAATAACTCATCTAGCTCGTCTCACAAATCACTTCTCAATAATTCTCTCCCTCTTCCAGACAACTGCACTGACATCGAACCGCTCGAGATGCCCACCTCCAGTTCTTCCAATTCGCTGGACTCGATGGACAAGAAGCCAAAGAACCGAAAAAAGTCCTTCAAGGCGGCGAAGACAAAGTAAGATTCATCGTTCTCATTCTCATCCTGCCATCGGCGATAGCCCCTCAAAACACACTAAATTGCTTTTATTTTTAATTCTATTTGTCAGAATCTACAACGCCTACCAACATGTGCAGCGTCGCTTCAAGGAAACGTACGCCTCCTAAGAGGACAGGCTTCCAAACCAATGGGAGACCCATCTGTGGTCTCCCAAAGCAACAAGCAACCCCATTATTCGAAATTCGACCGCGCTAATAACTACTCAGCAGATTTAGGAAAAAAAGAAACAACAAGAACTTAAATTAGAAGGGAACTACTTACTCATGCCACCGTTACTTGTCAGTGGCAGCAGCAGCAGCAGCAGCAGCAATTTCAAAGGTTGTGAACACGTGCGGAAGTGAACTGCAAACTTATCCAGATTGATCATCAATCACGTAGTAGGCCGCTCGTGCACCAATAGCTCCCAGTCTCTGTCATTATCAAATATGTTCATGTTTTGGATTCGAACGACCCGGAATGTTAATAGCGCTATCCCGAGAAGCAGTAGGAACTATTTATTCTACTCCATCTATTTATTGATTTCTTTTTCCCGCGGGCAAGCTTTCCTCCGTGCTTTTCTTGTCGAATGAGAATAGGCTCTATCCGTCCGAGATAGTGAGCAAGAATAGCAATTGTACGAAACTTCGCACCGGGAAATAACAATGTAAGGAATCGTTTCAATCGTGCAAAGATTTCGGTCTATAGTTAATGTTTATTTTGTCTTCCTCCTTTTTTGTTCTATGGACTTTTTATCGATAGACTAGCTGCAAAAGGCTTTTTTTTTACTGTACCTTCTGGTATCAAGAGCACAATCTTTCCCTTATTCATTTTCCCATTTACCATAGAAAATGCGCAACAAATAAACCTACGAATATTGAACGTGATATCTTAAAAGAGAAACAAGCATGTATTTTTATAAGAAATAAACTTTTCATTTTACTAAAACTAGTTCTGAGTTGGCGCTTGGATCTTTGAAAGAAATCTTCCACTCCCCCAATCCATACTGGAACCGTTTCGGAACTGTCAATCAAAACACCCCCGGTTTTGTCAAACCAAATTTTATTATAGAAACTGTTTCTCGTCCTGCTTACACAATAAATAGAATGTAGTCACAATACTATGGAGTTTCTCTTTTTATGTTATGGTTCGCATATAAATACAATCGTCCCTTCAGGAGATAGCCCGAACATCATCTCTAAAGCGTACATCGCTCTGCTTTGCCTAGATATCACATTCTGTCGAGCCGTAAAACTGCCTTATCTTATTAATCTCATCATCAAAAGCTACCTTATCATTTCGGTCCGACTTGCCTTTCCTCTCTCCGCCGTTCCCCTCGGCCCTTGGGCCCTGATTGACACAGTTCCCATTGGTTCGCTCTTTGGCAGTGATGATAGACATTACTTGCTCGCTTCCGCGTGCCTTCTGAATCAGCGTCACTTTTGCTTCCGTCGAATCCGTTTCTACCGACGACGAAGGACTCGGCACGGCGCTTTCCTCTCCGGGCTGTTCCTGAAGCTCTCGCAACACTACTACCGCTGCTCTTACAATTAGATATTTATTGTCCGTGTGGGGAACGGCTTTCGGTTCTACCGAAAAACTTCCATTCACCCGATGACTAGTCTTACCGTTACAGCTATTAGTCCTAAAGCTATCATTACAACTAACGCCACCAGTGGAGACGCGCTTAAATCTATGGAAACCGTAACCATTTGGCAGTGAATTTGTTAATTCATCGAGTTCGTCAATTTTATCCGTTTTCAGCGGAGTCGTTTCCAGTGTGAAATTGACTCCAGGTACCGACCCTCCACCGTTACCGTTCGGATCGTCTTGGGAAGATTTGATTGAGATGGTACTGTTGTGCCGTTGATAGAGCAACCGCTTTCGGCTACTGTTATATTCCGTCACCGCTCGAATGCTTCCACTCACGCTGCTACCCTCCCTGGTTAACCGTCTCTGGCAGGAACTGTTGTGCGAGCTGCTTAGATTTGTCGATGCCGTGTGGAACGTACCTTTTCTCGCACCGGAGGACATACTATCCGAACGCACTATCTTGCCACAACCCAGCAGCTGCATGAATCCATTGCGGAACTTTGACGACATCAGATTGTACAGTATCGGATTGATGGCGGAGTTCATGTAGAGCATAATCCGACAGAAGTACACCAGAATGTAGAACCGCTCCATCCCAATCGAAACGATACTCTCGCTCGGAACGATGATTATCCAGAGGGTCAGCGCACGGAACGGTAGCAAGCAGAAGAAAAAGCTCACGACGACGGCGCCCAGCATGAAGATGGCCTGCTTCCGGTACTTGAGCACATTGTTTCGGTTGCCGCTGGCGTTGGACATTATGATGCCGGGATTGTCCATTAGGTTCTTGGCGATGACGGAGTAGAGCATCACCAGGATCAACAGGGGTACGATGAAGAAAACGACGATGCTGGCAACGAAGAAAGATGCATTCCAGAAGCCTTCCACCGAGGTGAGGCACATCGGTACCTTCTTGTTGTTGACGTAGTCCACGTATTCGTACTTCGCGATTACTAGGATCGGACTGGAAAAAGGGTATATGAAACGAGAGAAATGAGCGACTGTTGAGGAATTGCTGGAAAGATTTCTAAATTCATTAGGATTAGGGAGAAGGTCGCTAGAATTCAACAATGGTCGATTTGCATCGCCCCTTTGACGTTTTGAAGGCACAGATCCTCTGCAAACTACAAAGATATCACATGTTAAACGTCTGTGCCTAGTATGCTGAAGTTGGACATGTCAAATCATTACAGTGTCTTGGATTTGTGCTTTCAAGAATTCTTTGTTATGATGGCGACCTTTTTTCCAATTCAAGCGACGTTCATCTTCGGCCTTCTGATTGGATGATGAACATGTTATGTACAGTATGGTTTACTATTGTTAACTTTATACAATTTTGAGCTAAAATAACGCTTTTATAGATGCAGATCTTAGGAACGAAGAGACAATTTAGTTAAGTCATGTTACCTTGTGCCTTTTTTAACTAAATAAGACTTCCTGGGATTTGAAAATAATAATAGTTACTGCTCGAATTAAGGTCTAAAAATACGTAGAGTGGTATGATTATTGTTAAACAACGTAAAAATGCATGGTTACGTGTGATACATGTTAGACATGTATAGGATAAACGCTGGTTTCGGTAAAGTTGACTATTTGATTTTCCATGAAAACCATGACCATGTAAATTCACAAGAATAAAGTATCGAAAAGTTGCAACATTCAAACAGTAATTACTCTGGAATGGCATAATTTTTTAGCGTGTTTTGCGGTAACAATGTTCGTTTACATGTCAATAAGGGCATCTTCAGCGGTGGTCTAGTTTTGGAACAACTTAATACTTCTAGACAAAATCGTCAAAAGGTCGCAAGTAACATTTGTAAACAATGACTTAAAACGTATATATCCGGGGTATACCAGGTTGCCAACATCTGCAACCACTACCAACGGGAAGGTAATAACTCCTTGTATCCATTTCTGGTACTATTTGGTTCGTGAGAGCAAGCAGATCCCAGAAAAATACGCTAGAAGTCATTGTTTACAAATGTTACTTTCGATCTTTTGACGGTTTTGTCTAGACTTGATTTGCATCAGCTAAACTTAAATAGAACCAGCAAAAATAGACCAACTTCGTTCCCCGCACCGGTGTTGTATTTTTTGTTGTTAAACCCGCCAACACCTGTCATCCTGTCAACCATTTAACATCAGAGATCTTAGATTTGTCTCAAACTTTTTGCCATGGATTGGCTTGACCAAATAATGTTTACTGCCAGTAGTGCGTCGTAAGCAGACAACGAGGAATACTTGCTCTTTCGTTTGCCTGAAGGTTGAATAACATCTCGGAAATGCTATTTATTTCACAGAAATTCCATCAACTTGAAAGATATCCCAACTGGGAGTCTTTAAAACTTCTGAGAAGCTAAATCTTCTTCTCAAAGTTCTGATAATTTTCAGAAAGTTATTCCTATTCCATGGACGATCAGCAAACTTTTTGGAAGTTCAACCAAATGTCCAGAAACGTTGAGAAATTTTTGGCAATTGAATGGACTTCTCTGATGTTCCACCACTTCTCTTCTCAAAAGAGTGTGAGCAAATTTCTTGATTATCTTGAAACTAAGAAATGAGTTTATTCAATTTCCTAGAAGCTTCATCAACTTCTGTCAAGTTCATTACATTTCCACCCAATCTCCATAGATATTCTAGAAGACTCTAGAAGCTTATATACGTTGTAACCATTTCATGTAACTGCCGAGACTGTTTAAAAGCTGTAGAACTTGCAATTGAATTATACACTCAGTAGCAAAAAAAAAGCCGAGCAAAATTTTGCTTCCAAAATACGCGTTGTTCAACCTTCTGTAACTTTGTCAGTTATCAATATATTTGGCTGTTTCTGCACCGATAGTTCAGCATGGTACACTGATAAAAAAGCAATGATAATATCTATGTGTCCCATCTATGATTTTTTGCAATTTAATCAACAAATGATATCTATTTGTAACCACACATACTTCCTGTGTGTACATATAACCACTATGTGTGGCCACACATACTTTTCATTTGTCACATAAACTTCATTTGTCATTCTCGGAGGGTGCAGTTTATGTGTGCACACATCAATATTATGTGGAATTTTCTATGGATTTTTGTCAATAAATATGTGTGGATTATTTCACGTGTAAATATCGGGTGAAAGCGAGAAATACTCATGTTGGAGCATCAACTTTGACGCCAGCTGTAGTCCAAACCACTTGATGAAAACAGTTCAAATTTTGTTCACATTTCTGTTCTGTATTATTTTAAGCCATGGAGAAATTTTTAACATGCTACCTAAATTTTTCACAGAAATACGGATTTTTGAAATTGGTATGTCAAAATTGACTTTTTTCACATATGTTATGATAACTTCAAATTTATAAACTTCATCAACACAAAATTTTGATCACATAAGTTTTATACATTAGTTATAGTGCTGTCAAAATTCAGCCAAATGTATTGATAATTGACAAAGTTACAGAAGGTTGAACAACGCGTATTTTGGAAGGAAAAGTTTGCTCGGCTTTTTTTTGCTACTGAGTGTATAATGTTTGAAAACGATTCCAGGAAAAATCAAAGCGTTTTTGAACATTCCCTTCGCGAGATACAAATTGAATTTATCTTCAAGATATCATCGGTTTCCTCCAGAAAGCTTATCAAAACTGCTATATTAAAACGTATCGGTCTCCCCCAGAAGAGAAGCCTAAATATCTGGATCCCCAGTTAAGCTTCTATATAACAGGTTTCTTTAAACTCCATGTATTCAAACACGGCACTTTTTTGGCCTGCCTCAATGCTTTTATGGAAAGAAAATAATTGGAACAATCTCTGCGACTACTTTAAAAATAACAGACATTCAGCCCATCGGTCTGAATTCAAAGTTTTGTTGGTTTGCGTGAGGATTTGCGTTAGTGATCAACGCGGTAGAATATAAACTTGAGTTTTTGTTTTATAAAAGCTGAAGTATTACTCATTAATTAATATTATCAAGTAGCGTGTAGTGTTCCGGAACGATATTTTTCTTTTTACAAATTGCTGCAAGAATAGGCCAAAACATATTGCAGCTTCAAAATGATGCAAAATAGATTCGGTATATGACAACATTTACAACACTGGTGCAGAGATGTTTTGGCGTTTGGTATACAAAAATAAATCAATACCACGATTCGGACCGCCGTTGAAGATGCCTTAATATTTGTGCAACCTACTCGCACTGCTCTGGACACGTGAAAGCAAATTCTGCACAGTTGGTGTTCGGAAAAGGGTGTCACGTACAATCAAATTGCAAAATGAGTGAAAATGAACTGTACCAGTGTTGAAAATGTAGTCGAAAAGTTTGGTGAGGCCCTTTCCGGGAAAGATATGCCCCAATCTGGCAGGCTACCGGGTCCCAGATAGCCGGCAGCGATTTGAAAGTAGTTGTGTACTAGGTTAGTCAAAAAGTTGTGAAAGCGACATCTATGGAGCAGAAGGAAAACCAAAATGTCTACACAATATTCATATTTCGACATGGTGTTTTCATAAGGGCCAATGTCGCAAACGTAAACAATGGGTTCTTCCGCAAATTTCTCGAGAATATCAATTTAATCATAGTGAATGACCACGATGATTGTACAGAAGAGGAGTTCCCCTTTACAATGAAAACGGTGAGTTTATATTTTCAAGAATTTTGCGGAGGAAGCCATTGTTTACGATGGCGACATTGGCTCTTATGAAACTCCATGTCGATTTTATCTTTCATCAGAACGTACTCAAAATTTCATTTTGATCTGTTAATTCATTCTTTGTTAGCAAGTTATTTGAAGTTGAGGTGTCATTGTAGTTTTTAACAATAGGAAAATCCGTATATCATGCAAAGATAGTAAAAGTAGTCGTACTAGTCTTCGTCGTTATTTCCAACCGTTCACCGATGGCTTTTGGAGTGTGAAGACGATCCACGCTCGGGACGTCCAAACAGTGCATCAACACCAGGAATCATAGCGAAAATACAGGATATGTTTTTGGAAGATCAACGATCAACTGTGGATGTGATAGCTGACACCAATGGTATCTCACATGGAACAACATGGCATATTTTGGCTATAGTTTTGGGTTTCAAAAAACTGTGTGCACAATGGGTGCCGCAATTGCACAATGCAACAAAAACACATTCGAATGCGACTTCCTGAGTAACGTTTGGAGCAATTTCGAAAGGTTAAAAAGGATTTTCTGCGGCGATTCATAACTATGGATGAGGCTTGGGTCTACCACCATGATCCTGAATCAAACCAAGAGACTAAGGAATGTTTTGAAGCAGGCATTTCAGCTCCCAAGCTAGTTTGTAGTCCAGAAATCGGCCAAGAAGGTGTAAGCGTCAGTTTTTTTGGGATGCAGAAGGAATTTTATTGGTAGATTATCTCCAAACTGCAAGTTAATCAACTCTGGTTATGTGGTCAATTATAAAAGTCGAGTCGACCGTCACTTTGCTTGACAAGTCAATTTTGCTATTACAGTTGTCGAGATCGACGAAATTTTGTCGACTTGGTTGACTCAATAAATAAGAGTTTGTTTTGGTACAGATTTTTCATCGGTTAGTGGGTTTTTGGATGAGGCAGGTAAGAAATACACTAAACCATTTTTTTGCAGGATAATTAACAGTAAAACAATTTACTTCTAGTAAAAAAAAGTCTAATCCTAAACAAGACTGGCTCATCGAACTTATTAAAGTAAAGGTGGACATCGCCAGAGGCTACTGTGGTATGGAGCCAGCAAAGCTAATATTAAGCAGAAGTTGTTGTAAACCGCCCAAGAGCTCGATTCATGGGGACCACCAATGCGCCTTGAATCTGAAAAACTTCTTTTATGATACTAACATTGGTAAAAGTGATGAGCTTTTGAAATTGATCTTTTTCTACAGTACTTTTAAAAGCATCATTTTAATACCTTTACTCTAGGGATATGAAAATTCGAGTTCAGTGGTTTAAAACTAGTCCTTGAAGTATAGAACTAAACTGCCAAAAAGTTAATGTACATCCTAGGAAGCAGACTTACAAGAGTTTTAGGAAGATACCTTCTAGAAGTTCAGGAAGAGACTTCATCGAACAAAAAAACTGCTCCGAAGGACAGTCAAACACTTCTCAGAACTATAAGCAGCACTTCTCAGTAGTTCAAGCAGGAATATTCCAAAAAAAAATCAGGACCGAACATCTCAGAGGTTCATACTTCTCAGAAAATCAGGTGATAACTTCCTCGAAAATCAGGAGAAGTCATCTCAGAGCTTCTGGAAAAAGTTTAGCGAATAGGACTTTTAAGAACTTTGGAACTTTCCAGAGGTTCTGGAGTTTTTCCCAGAAATTCCAGATGCACTTCCCAGAAGATTATGAAAAAGCTGCTACTGAATTACCAATAATTTCACAAAAATTCAGGAACAAACTTCCACAAGGCTCAGGACAATACGTCTTAGAAGTTCAGAAGATAAATTCTCTGAAGTTCAGGAAAGATTTTGTCAGAAATTTCGGATGAAACTTCCCAAAAGTTTAGTTAGAACTTCTTAGAAGTGCTAGAGAGTTTGGCTGAGAAAGCTCAAGAATTTCAGAATCAAAATTTCTCGAAGTTCTGGAAGAAACCTCTCAAATGATCAGAAAGAAACTTTCCAGAAGCATTGTAAGTACTTTGAAGAAGTTTGAGCAAGAATTTTCGGGTTCAGGAACAAACTTCCCCGAAGTTAAGGAGAAATCATCCCAAAGTTCAGACGAGGACTTCTCAAAAGTTCAGGAAGAAACTTCCAACAAATTTAAGGGAATTTTCCTAGAGATTCTGGAGTGGATTTTTTCAGAGTTTCTATCTAATTTTCCTCGGAGTTCAAATGGGACTTATTAGAAGTTTTGAAATAATGAGCTCAGAAAAAAACTTAATAGAGAGGGGAGAAACTTCTCGTAAATTCTGGACTTCCCCAAAAATCACAAGTGAACATCCCTTAAGTTCAGAAGAGGACGCGCCGAGCTCAGTTGCTGGCTTGATCAGATTCAGTCGGGTTCTGTGATGCGCAGTCTTTCTGGACTTGACAGTGACAAGTGTAAAGTTGAATTGCTCAACTCGACTTCTATAATTGACACCTATTATTATGATATTTTCGACCAGTTGGATGAAAAAATTTGTAAAAAAAAGACCCGGTTTGCAGAAGAAAAAAAAAACATTTTTGATCAAGACAATGCACCTGCTCACACAACTCAGCAAACCATCACGCAAATCAGTGAATTGCAGTGAAGATTTAGCATCCTCTTACGTCTGGCTGTTCTCACACCTCAACAATTACCTCCGTGGAAAGCGCAGAGGAGTATTTTGCAGGCCTTCCAAAAAGTCGCTTCCGTGAGGGGACAACAAATTGGATGATCGTTGAACCAAGTGTATTGATCTTATGGGAGACTATACTGAGCAATATAATTGATTTCCCCCAAAAAAAAAAAAACAAATGAATTTCAAGTTCCGCTATCAAAACTTGTTGCAAACCTGGTTTGGCAACGTAATTCAACACCACCATCGGGATGATTCAATGGATGAAAGCTTGGAACTCTTTGGAAACGTACAACACAATAGCACGTATATCCCGATTCTGGAGGACGACGATCAGGATGCATCCGTACGCCAAGGAAGATTCGCCAGCGCTGTCCGGACCGCAGTATTGTACGAAATCTATGGACCAGGACCAGAACGATGCTGACACCACGGTGGCGATGGAAAAGTTTGAGTAAAAGGACGACGGCCTGGCAAGCGACTTGTAACGATTTTTGCACAGCTGTGGTTTGCGGTCGGTCTAAGGTATTCGAGAAAGAATTTTTGAAGAAGAGATTGTTGCCACTGTACAGAAGGCATAAGCATCCTCCTCTCTTCTGGTCGGATTGAGCCTTCGTCCATTAGGCTTAGTTGGTTCTAGAGGGGTTTGCAAACAATAGTGTACAATTCGTTAAAAAGGACTTCAAGCCACCGAACTATCCGGTTCTTCTACGAATTGGCCAGTTTTAGGAATTTTCAAGCGGCAGGAGGCTACAGTGTCTCAAAACACGCGGGAGTTCCAGAAAATAAAATGGACAGCAGCCTCATGGAAAGTCACAAAAGCAACTGTGCCGAATTTAAGGAAGTATGTCAAGTCCAAAGTTCGAGCGTTCTACAGAAACTAAGATTTTTTTAATACAAACAGTAAAATGCAACAAAAGTTCATGTTTCTCCAATAAATCGAAAACTGATGTCAAAATATGTGTTTTTTTAACTCTTTTATTCGAAAATCAATGACCAAGTACAAGGAATACAAGTATAGGGATGCAGTGACAAGAAGGTTTGACCACAGTAAGATGCATAAGTAACAGTTTTCGGAAACGTATGAATCCAAGACTATTCTTCTTTTCTACACTACCTCCTCCTATTCGAAAAGGTACACCAAAGGCAGGTCGCTTAGAACAGTGTGTCAGCCACGATGTGTAACACATTAGACAAATATGTTACATAACTGCGGAGCTCCATTTTTAATCCATGTGGCATACTGAGAAAAACTTTTGACAGTTGTGCTTTTAGACATACACGCTATTTCTAAACAACCCAAAATTGAGTACGATTGACACAAATTCGTCGGAAGTATGGCTACTCAAAAGTGAGTTTAGATTGTTCGTAGTGGCAAAATGACAAACTGTCAACATCGGCTTGAATCCGATCGATGTTTACTTATTGTCATCGTGTTACTCCTAATCATCTTTATTCACTTTTGAGTAGCCATCCCGACCAAAAGGGAACAACAAAATTATTTCAAGTTTTGTTAGTCAGTTACGCTGTTTTTATAACAGAGGTTGTTAGAATTTAGATCGCGGATGTTGTTAAAATAACTGAAATTCTAACAAAAGATCCTCTACAGGTAACAAAATTATAGCAAACTATGATATACAGACAACATAAACAAAACAAACTTTGTAACAATTGTGTTACAATGTAGCAAAATCATATCAGCTAGTGATAAAATTAATTCACTTCTTTACGCAGTTTATGCCTCCCATGGCATTGTATCGTAATTTGTTATAAGTATGTTTTACAATTATTCAGATGAAAATGTTTCAAGCAAATTTATATCATAATCAGTTAGTTGTAACAATGTTTGTTATAATTTTGTAACGTTTATGTTATACGCTCCTGGTCGGGATACTTCCGACGAATTTGAGTCAATCGTACTCAAATTTGGGATGTTTAGCAATAGCGTGTAAGAAACTAGCAGTCCTGCGAATATGCAATGCCTAGTTGCCAGGCACAGCAAAAATTAAAAATTTGAACTGTCAACACATCGGCACCGTACTCGGTAATTCTGAGGTAGTAATTTTCTGACTACATTCTATTTATTTTTATGAACATCCTCTATACGTAAAAAAATGCCTACTCTTAAATGCAAAAACATAATTAATTTTAAGTCCTATTTTTATTCCAATGTGATAGAGTAAATGCATAAAAACAACGCTATCAATACAGTGAAAACATCGATATGTTCTCCGTCATTTACAGCTGAAATCTAGTTTAGGAAAATATTGGCATTCAAAAATTTGCTCTGAAAAACGAAATTATAAGAAATCATCTTATCTTGCGGTAGTTTCTAATATTGGAATCGACGTGTAGACATATTTCTAATCGATTGGGGCAAACATTTTGAAAATGTTTGGAGAAACGTCTGAGCTGCTTAAAATCTGACCGCTTTTCGTTACTGTCGCAATCGGTTTTTTTTTTAAATTGACCCCAGTATAGAAAAGTAGTCCTATGTCACATAACCTCCATTAGCCTTCATTGTCATCGCCTGCTCATTTGGTTTTAAAGCAGTTGGTAGATTCTTATCCTTATAATACTAAACTTTAATGTCAGTTTAGAAATGTTCAATAAAACATGGTATTACTATTTTCCAATGTGATAGTTCTTCGAAGTCTTTGAGTAATCTTGCGATCTGCATCTATAGAAGTGTTTTGCTGTGAAATAAACTATCAAAATCTTATTACGGCTATTGTAACTTTTGCATAAGGGTTAATTACAGCTGGAAGAATATTTACAAACTACAGCAATACTAACCTTCTCCAGTTATACAACATCCGTTCCGATTGTATAGTTTTGCAAACAGTGATTGAATAATTTTAACTCTAGGTTTTTTGTTTGTTTAATCAATGCAAACTACGTGCTGGAAAATAAGTTGAGGCAAGTTGAACACATTATCTACACAGGTGCTGCAAGAAGAAAGGTTAAATAGCGGTGCATATCTACGCAATTTAGCATTTAATGAAGAAATAGAACAAAAGTGCCTGTTAACGTGGAGTACCGAAACTTTTGTTGCTTCCCTGTTCGTCTCTCGATGTTGCTGCTGTCACTTCGGATGGTTGCTACGATACTTACCATATTGTTTCATCATTCCACGCCTGCAATCGGATGTTGCGCGACTTATTGAACGGGGAAAGAATGTTGCCAAAGCGATTTATCTACATTGCGGCGTTTTGCGTGTTCAGGGGGAGTGAGGGAAATAATATTGGAATGGCTGTGTGATATGAGAGTAAACTTTCTACAGTATGCGATGATTAATTGGAAATTTGTGTTTGTATTTATGTACAGAGAAGAGGATATGGATAGTGTCCGGAAAGTTCGCGATAGGAAATACTAATCTTAACCAGATGGAGCAAAGTTGAACGCATTAATTGAAATAGATTATGCTCATTTAGAATTATTCCCACCAACAGCTGCTTATTTAGTACTGACGAAAGTATTGATGGGCTGTTCCTTCTATTTCAGCAGCCAGTGTCACATTTCACACCAAGCTCTTCGTCTTAGCGCTCGCATCATATGCTGTTGTGTACAGTGGGTGGGATGAGAGGCTATCTGTATTGTATGGGTATGACATGGGCATGGGACTAAACTATGCCAAGCTCGTTGTAGCACGAACCATACTATAGGCAAACAAACAGGCAGAGACAGATTGGCAAAAGAGGGAGGCGCACACGACACTTCCGAGTGATTTACAACTTTCCCACAATGAATGGCTGTTACAGTTTTGCGCTCTGTCGACGATACGACGGGGTTTGTAGATTAGTGCCGATTTCTGTGGTAAAATGCGGGTGGAGGACACATTTCGATGTCAAGAGTGACGATTGGTGTTGGCAAACGGAAACAGTGTGAGTCGTCATGTGTTTTCGATTATAATTGATTGTTGTTGATATGCACATTCAAATTAGTGTGGTCATTTGGCATATTCCTTCGACAGTGCATAAGATATACATCAGCACAGAATTACGAACCAAAAGAGCTGCAAATACTCGAGTTAATCCTGTAGATAAACATTAGGGTCGTTCAAATGTTTAAAATCTCCCGACTGGTTTCTAAGCAAGCGTTCTATTCTATCTTGATGAAACACGCATTCGTTAAGCTACATGATGGAAATATTGAGAAATTCCAAAATTTGAACAACCCTAATGAACACACGCCAACGGAATCAGCTGTTGTTAGTTAGAAGCAGCGGAAAGGAAGCCAAAAAGTTAGCTGAGATTATATGAGAGTGGATTAAAATTCGACAATATCTTGTGTCAGGCAAATGAGCAATCCCCATTCAACCCCGTCTGTCACCTGACCCTTTTCGAAATAGCTATAGGCCTAGTCACCATAACAAGATTAGATCGCAGAAGCGGAGGATTAATCTTTGCATGTGGTAGGTAGGCGCTTCACATGCCACACAAGAAAGTACACATGTACAGGCTTAGCTCGTCACAGTTGTCGCGGGCGGTTCGTTATCTTCCAATTATTCCGGCATCAAACCACGGTACGGTAAATCCGAGTGTAAAGGGATCGGCTGTCAAGAATTAAGTCATCCCTGGCGAGACTTTAGTGGGGGTACTTTAAAGATATTTTTTTTGTTAGTTTGCTTGGTTGCTGGGGGTTAATCAGATGAAGGTGTTGACGGTTCGGTGGTTTTCATAATGACCCCTTTTTCGGTCGTTGATTGGGGGGAGTAGCGACTCACCTCACGAAAGAGACATCGTTTAAATGAGTATCCTATTCTAAATATATTCATAAACTAAACTTCAAAAATATGAAAAATATTGGTCTTGTGCTCATCTCTATGGAGGAATCCAGGTAAGGCAAAAATGAGGTTGAACGTCATAGATGGCGCTTTTTAAAAATGGGTTTTCGAGCTGCCTATGCAAAGTAATTGGAAAATCAACGACAATGACAATACTGACCATTCATACAGTATGAAAAATATCCAGAAAGTTATTATCAATTTCAGTTTTAGATACTACGATGTTTAACCTCACTTCAGCTTCACTTGGATTCTTCAATTATTTTCGCTGGAACTGACAAAACTTGTATCTATGTAATGTACGCATTACTGGTATGAAAGACTTCACCTTATGTTGATGCATAGGAGATAATTTTAACACTGGCTTGAAAAAGCTTTGAATGAAGAGTCAGTTTTAAGGCTGATCAACCATCAGTGATGGTGGAAGATTTGTGGTCATTCCTGAAATTTCACTTCATTAAGTGAACACAAATAAATCGCCAAACCATTCCATGTGACATCTACTATAGTATTCTAATTTATAAAGGATGGCAGAAATCATTTGCATGAGTTTTTGTTTAGGACTTCGAAATCTCACAATCAGAAAATTAATAATCTTTAACAAGTCCTTCAGAGTTTTCAATTTTTTTGCGAGCTGAAAAGGAAAAGGAGGAGTGGGGGATCAGAGCATCGTGAAACTGAATCCAACTTTTCTGGTTGATGTTTCCGTTTGCTGGAAAAAATTCCCTTCCGAATTATCACGGCTGATGAACAGAAACTAAATTTAACACATACGTTCCCAACCCCTCTGAGATAGAAAAATTCAAATTTAAAAATATTGAAACTCCAGCGTTAGCCATCGGATTTTGATTCTTCAAATATCCGTAGTTTCGGATTGCAAGGTGGGAGTTTTGGGGTAAGTTACTGTTCAGATATGGTGGGTGATATATTTTTAGATGCAAAACATAGCATGCTTTAGCTAAACTAGGTCATCAGATGACATTTAGAGGATTTCTGAGCTACTTAACGAGGCCCTGCGGCATCCGAGTTGCCATATTCATTTCTTTTCCAAAACCTGACTTGTGACATATCAAACTTCATGATTTTGCAAAACTAGGTTTTTGAAGGACATTCTGAGGACATTCCTGACCATACTGAGCACTTAAAGAGGCCCTGTGCCAAAACCTGGTTTGCTTCATCAAACTTCACGATTTTGCAAAACTACGTCTCCGGAGGACTTCTGAGGGTGTCTGACCATACTGCCAACTTAGGGAGTCCCTGCGGGATCCGAGTTCCTCCGCAAAAGTGGTCATATTCAAATCTATTCCAAAACCTAACTTCCAAAGCTTTGTTTTCCGAGGACATTCAGAGGGTGTCTGACCATACTGACCACTCAGGGACACGATATGAATTTGGACACTTTTTCGGAGGAATTCGGATTCCACAGGCGTTAGTGGCTTATATGGTCGGAAGTAGTAGTAAGTTAACGATAAATTAGACACTGATTTTTGATAAGGGCCTAGGTCACAAATGTAAACAAAGTAAATTATCGCTAATATGTTATTCCGTAACAAAAATTCTTTAATTTGATGGTAAAACATGGTTGAAAAAACCTTTTATTCGATTTATTAGAAGAAAACATAAGGTCAAAAAACTAATTTTGGTTAATACGCCCTTATTTTTTTGATGACAGTGAGGTGAAACTGTAATTTTGGAAGCACTTGGACGAATGTTTATATTTCTTAGAACTTAGATGCAAATCTGTGATTTTTTCAAATAATGAATAAATAATTTTTGTATTTGTTTTGCTTTTTTTTGTACAATTGTTGGTAATTATCAGAATAATTTAGTGATAATTTTCTGTTTTAGAGCAAATTTGCAATAGGTCGTTAGTAAGTAAGTAGGTAAGTAAGTAGAAGTTTTGGACATTAGTTTCAACTACTATTTTTGAACCAAGCCATAATCTTTGAAGTAAATACGTGGAGCCAACAAAGTTAAGCAAGGCTTAGCTATACATCAATAAAGATTTCGATTTAGTTGAATTCCAAATTGATTAATTCAATAAATTCAATTTTAGGTCTTTTAGCTTCAGCTAGGGTAAATACGACCACATTATAAGCCGTTCGAAAAGCTATCACGGAGAAAAACAAATATACTAAAAAGTATAACTTCTACGCTAAAACCACATTCGATCTATCCAGTCATTGAAATTAATACACCAGGTTTATTTATTGTTAAGAGTATATCAAATATATGCATTCCAACGCATATTTTAAATATGTGCATTGCAATGCATATTTGTATAAATATATGCATTCCAATGCATAATTCAAATTCTGAAGAATCGCCCGACTGGGAAGTTTTTGATTATTTATTTCTTTCAACTTTTCTTGTGCAGATCCTTCTTCTTGAACCAAATTTTGTTCTTTGGTTATGTGGGGTTTTCAGTGACATACATCGCTCAAAAAGCCTCTCTTTCATTTGTATTACTGTCCCTTTTATTTCTCACGGTTGATTTATAAGTTGTTCCACTTTTTACGAAAATTGAGTGGTTTTTCCGTGAGAAACGAATAGGAAAGACAATATTAATGAAAGAGAGGCAGTTTTGAAAGTGTACCTACTGGACACGCTTGGCACATGTGAAATTACAATAAGGGCAGTTAAACTTTGAAGGTGGAAGTATATCACGATGCTTTTTCTTGCGACTAGCTAGTTGTATGCGTCTCGTACAACTAAATAAACAGTATAAACATTTATGTTCATTTACTGTGAACTCTTGCTTAAATTTTGCCACCAATGGAATGTCGTCTTCAGTGTTTGAACATTTATCATCTCGATCGCTCATTCTTCCCAAGCTAGCTACTTTTACCTTCATTTAGATGAAACATGTTCCATAAGGATTTCCACAAATTCATCCATTTCCCTCATTGACCACAGAATTTGTTTTGTATTTCAAAGCACGCATCCTAGCAATATCCTCTAGTTCCTTGATAGCTTTGATGCAGTTTCAAATAAACCTCACTGTCAGTGTAAGTTACATGATACAATCGTCACATACCAAGTTGGACAGGTCTTGATCATTTCCATCGGGTAACAGCAGATTGAGAAACATTCCAGCGTCCTCTGACCGATTCAAATCGGTTATGTTGGTTCCCCTTCAGCTCGCTGAATAGCATTCGGGTACAAAACCGTAAGAAATACTCCGAATCTTGAGCAACCAACTAACCGTTAAGGAACTGCGATGGAACGGCATCTGCGGTACGCCGGAAACCATTCTCTACTTGCTTTGAAAATGGCTCCAACAGATAAAAGCCATTTCAGGAACAGTCCATGATTCCGGTTTGCCCAGTGCCACTATTTTTCAGCCTTCGTTTTACGTTGTTTTTCAGCCTTCGGAAAACAGAACAGGGCCGTCCCAAAGTCCGGGTTCGACGCTTCACAGTTGGTCACAGGGCAGCATTTAGCTGCACTCACCATGCCAGACGATATCATCGGGGTAGCGTTCCGTGCACTTTGCCAAACGGAAAATGCTGCAGAAAGAAACTTATTTTACAATAATAAAAATACCGTTGCGACTGGGAAATTTTGTAATGTTTACCTCGCAAAGTCAATGGTATTGATGCAATGCATACTTTTTATGCATTGCAGTAATTCAAAAGGAATAAAGCATGGAGAGGAATGTAATATGTAATATGCTTTTCAGCATTTTCGATTTTCTCCGTGCACGTTACCTCCGCGGGGGGCGTTACGTCGTGTCGTATAATAATATGTCGCATTCGTCAAGTCTGTTTCGACATGCAATCACCTGCCATGTTGCTTACGCCAAAATGAATAGGGCTGAATAGGAAAAACACTTAAGTCAAACTGACAAAGCGACGAATGCGACAAAAGCTTTTTATGGAGTAGTTTGTGACTGAAGCCAATTTTGTGAAATAGTATGTAGCAGCAGTTCGCTGCAATTCATATCATTTTGTGTATAATTCAATTTCGCTTTATGATTAAGTTAGTGTCGCCTTTTTACTCAGTCACATCATACAAGGAAAAATCAGCTTTGAGACTGGTTTTGGCACTGGTTTTCCAGGATTATCTTATTCGTTATTGTAATATTGTGTACTGGTTGTGTTGTTCGCGTCTATTATGGATGGTAACTATACAAAAATTCAATTACTTCTTAGTGAGTGGAAAATTAGTGCAAGTCTGTCTTGATATCTACATTCACACATCTTTGCTTTTACTGAAAATAATATGTATGACATATGATATCAATATGCTCTATAATATATTATCACGTAATATACCTTGTAGTGTGAATAGGTCTGGAACACTCTTACCCAAGAGGCTGGTTTTATTCACCGTCAATTGCATACGGTTTCAGCCAGGCCTATGTGTGCATAACTCTGCCAAATGTGCAAATGTCGAAAACATTACGGCTTCGGCACACGAAAGATATTTTTTGAAATCGACCACCCCGAAATCTAGCCCCCAGCACTCTCAAACACATGTCAACTTTCTTTTCCAGTTATTTTTGTGGCCCTGAACAGGAAACAGCTTATTTCGTCATGAACCTGGTTTACTTGGCCACGGCTTCGGTTGGCTCGGAAACCGCGTATTTTACTAGCTCTCCCGGCAGCAGGATTGAACGACGGTTTGAATTTCCAGAGACGTCAGGGTTAGCGGCCAATTGATTTAAGTCAGTTTGGAAGCTACGCTTTCAATCGGAAATGTCATTAAAGAAGCTGTTTATAATGCTTATCGCTTTGGAAGTGTGCCAAAAGTTCGCCGTAAGATAACAACAAAATTGTATTGACAAAAATCTGACGCTTTCAAAGCTTTACGTAGACACATGACTTCCACTTACTTCATGGAATATTCAAAGCTTGAAACACAGCTCAAACCACTTGTCAAAGCTAAAAAACACGATTATTGGCGAAATTTTGTAGAGGGACTTTCACGAGAAACCTCAATGCACGCGGTTTAAGGACCTGCACTTTAGACCGATGATGACATCGATCACGCAGTCTGGCAATGCACAGATAATTACGCCACCAGAACACGACTTTTGAATACCCTAGATGCCCAAGGAAGACATCCTTATGTTCTTATAAGACATGTGTTGGGATCTCGCGATCTGTGCTATATGCAATCGATTTATATGTTTCTTCAAATGCCTAGTATTCAATTATCGTCTCCGGTCTACCGAATCGCAGCTTCAATGCATTCATTGCTCGTCCTGTTTCGATCAAAATTTGGTCGATTTAAACTTGACGCATTTTCTTTCATCGTGCATTCAAAAAATTTACACACCCCTCATTTTGAAAATGTGTGCGTGTAGCATCATTCTACTATTTTGATTTTGAGATTAGCACTTTAGTTATCAAAATGTCCAAACTACTCTCACGTCAAGTTGGCAAAATTGTTGAATGTGGCTAAATCAACTGTTACCAACGTATTAACAGTGTTCGGTGAACGTTTGTCGACAGCCAGGAAAGCTGGATCGGAGGAAAATCGAAAGCCAGAGGCCACAGCGACGACAAAAAGAGTTGCCCGCTGTTTCGAGTGGAACCCCAACCTCTCCGTCCGAGATATCGCAAAGAAGCCTTCAACCGTGGATAGAGCGTTAAAACGAGCTGGACTCTCGACTTACAAGAAAGTGGTGACTCCAAATCGCGACTATAAACGAAACACGTCGGCCAAAGCACGATCGCGAGAATTGTACACGATGATGCCGACGAAGTTTGATTGCGTGGTACAGGACGATGAAACGTACGTCAAGGCAGACTTTAAACAGCTTCCTGGACAGGAATTCCGGAAAAGAAATCGAACAATATTGGGCCATCCTCAAGCGGAGCCTTAAGCAGACTCAAAAAGCTGTTGTGAGCGAGAAACAGTTCGAGGCAAACTGGCATTCTGCAGCGAATAAAGTGAACAAGGAGACTTTAAAAAATCTTATGGCAGGTGTTAAACGAAAGACCTGGCAGTTCGCATTCGGTAAATAGGAAGTTTAGCTGAATAATTCTACTGTATTCTGTATTAACTGAACTTGGGAAAGAGAAAGAATTTGGCTTATTAATAAATACTTCGATCGACTCACACACATTACCGTTTGGCCAAATTTTGATCGGAACACCCTTTATACAAAAAAACAATGAATAATCGGCTCCGTAAAGCTAAGGCAGCTGAGGCTCCCAAGTAAATGAACTTGCTGAAACAAGAGAGTTAAATAATTCAAAAAGAAGTGGACAAAAGCTTACAAGGCCAGGGGAGTGAAGCTTATCTGAACTTCAACGGCAGAAGTTAAATCAAAAGTCCGTAAGTTTGGACGTAAAAGGGAAATTTAAAGTTCTGAGAGTGGATGGAGAGTGGAAAGCTATAAGTAAAAGAAACACAAGAATTTTGATTTTGTTTGGATTTCAACAAATTTATTGCAATAAACTAGGACTAGCATACAGTGGATGATAATACACATTATAATAATGCTATTAATAGGAATCAATGATTTTTTCAAACTTTAGTAGCTACCGTTGAATTCAAAGATTCGGCTTATCTGAAAAATACAACTCTTAAAAATGAATTTAATTTTTATAGACGTTTTCACTACACTGACATATTGACTGGAGTTGAACACGCTCTTCGCATAGTAAACACATTTCCGTAAGCTCATTTCGATGCAGTTTTATCTAATAATACTTCTGGTTTTCTGCACTTTGAATTAATTTAACAGCTAGACAATATTCCACAAATTGATCGCGAGTCACTTTTACAGAAACCACCTTTAACACTGACGAAGTTAAAAGTAAAGCACACTTCCATTTTCATTACTTCCGAACAGTCGATAAAATTCACAGAGCGCAATGTTTCCGGCACCAGCTGAGAGGAACGAAACAGTCTTGGATCCCTACCCAAAGAAACAATAAAACTAAACGGCTCACAATTTCTCAAGATCCTTCTCTCCATCTTTCTGTCGCCGGTCAAATAAATAGCGTCTCAACGAAAGGTTTAAATATATACCTATCAACAAATTGAAGGCAAAGGAATCGAGGATTAATTTTGTAAATCTTGAACGCAAGGAATCTGTGCGCTGGAGAACGGATAAGAAGTCATCTGCTGCCGTCTGTCGAGATTGACTGATTCAAGTCCGTTTTGGATCTCCGGCAGCGGAACGATAAAAAGCCAAACATCTACACTACCACTACAATGGTCGGTGGTACGACAGAGAAATTCAATTATTTCCTCTCAGCTGGATGCTAAGTGCCCTGGGTTTGGCGCTCTTCCTCCTCATTCTCCTCGGGAGAAGAGCATCGAGGTTGGTTGGTAATGATGTCTTCGTGCACAATGAAATGACGCAATGATTATAGGAGAGCGGTGCGACTACTAACTAGCGGGGCCACCGGTCTCGGTGGGGTCGGCCAGGATCAGCAAGTTTAACTTTGACATTGAAGCAGCCAGCAGCCAGCAGCCAGCAGTGGCAGCGTTTGGTCCTCAGCGATAAACGTTCAACTGTAAGGTGGCGTTTGATCAGGAGGGCAGCACTTTTAGATACCATTCTGTGTTACCGGGATGTCAATAGCTCGCTCGTTTGGGACTGGCTGGAACGGGAGGGTGGCTGGAGAAATCAATCACAATGGGAAATGATGTACCAATCGATAATTTGTTCGCAGATGGATGGGCAGGTGCACTGACTGACTGGGGCTGGCAATTTTGTGGTAATTTAATGCCAATCAACCAATCCAATGGTTGCTGAGATGATTCCCGTCTCAAGTCGTTGTGACGTTGAGGAGGGTACTTTGAAGACCGTCGAATGTAATTGATAATCAAAAAGCGCAATGACATTGAACTTGAGCTAGAGAGAAGAAGTTTGATTACCTGGAACACAAATCGATTCAGCCTGTCAGAGCCTTTATTTGCCTTGAAATCGAAAATTTCACTCCCTTCTTGAATTCGCTACAGAACATCAATGTCCAACCGCACCTCAATCCTAATAAGAGATACGACCATAAACAAATCCGCAGCACACGCCTCCAAATCCACGTTCTTCTAGACATCGCCGGACGCAACCCCACCCCGATTGCCCTGCGTCGCCAGCAAACTCTCATCCAGCGACATTTGCTTCACTGGCCTGGCCGTTTTGGACACCACCCTCCCGTCAGCATGGGCAACATGTGAGTGTGGTCTGTGTTCTTGCCGGGGCTGCTGGGAGATAAATTTCAATTTCCACAGATTAAATGGATTACTCCGAGCCGGCTCCTGGACAACTTTCCCGTTATTGCCTCTTTCGGATTCCCCAAAAGTCACGTTGTGATGCTGCTTGGCTGCAGTTTTGTTGTTATTGATCCCGGTCGTGCTCGTCGGAGGCAACAATGTCCGTCCTCGGTCCACGCTCTCACCTTCGTGGCAAGCCAGCAGTGGCGTTGAATACTGTCTCAGAAGATTCATCCGATAGAATCTACTCAGCTGGAAGGGTTCCTCATCGTCGCTGACGACAACGACGACATTGGAAGATGATGCATCCCTGCCCCCATCTTCGGAGGCCTTCGTGGAACCGTCCCCATTTGCTGCCTTCAGGAGTCCATTTGATGCTGGGAGCTGCTGGAAGCGTAAATCGTCCAGTGATAATGTATACTTTTCACTGCTTTTCCGAATCGATGAGCTCGTAAGATACGAAGAGGTCGTAGTGGTTGTAAAAGTGGCTGACCTGCCGCGTACTTTCCCACCCCGTCGTCGAAGGGGGTGTCCCCACAGGCGAGTGCATCGGCACAACCGTAGGAAACCTTTTCGGAATTTGGACGACATCAGGTTGTACAGTATTGGATTGACAGCCGAGTTGAGGTAGAGCATGATACGACTAAAGTACAGTAAATTGTAGTACTTTTCTACGCCTAATTTCTGGAATGTTTCCTCGGAAACCATAATAATCCACAAGGTGAGCATCCGGAATGGAAGCAGACAGGTGAAGAATGCTAGCACCACTGCACCCAGCATCAGCACCACCTGCTTCCGTGCCTTGAAGCTGAGTTCCGGTTTGCTGAGGCGGATCTTCATCCGCGAATTGTTACTGGCGATTAGATTCTTGGCGATGATGGCGTACAGCACCACGAGGATGATCAGCGGAAGCATAAAGAACAGCGATATGGTCATCAGGAAGAAGGTCATCGTCCACACGTTGGAAGCCTTCGTGAGGCAGACGGCCGCTCGGCTTCCATCCGGGTACTTCTCGACGCTGTACTCGGCGAACAAAAGGATCGGACTGGGTTGTTTGGGTTGATGCCACGCGCGTAAGCAGGTGAGTTTGTTTGTTTGGTTTTTGTCGGAGGGAAGAGATACAGAAAGGGAAAGCGATTGTCAGTCATCAATAGGGAAGCACATTTCTTTTGAGGTTACAAGCTGTTTAGCGACATGTTTGACGATTGAATGATGAGGTTTCATGTTCCGGGTTTTTGTTTTTCTGGTCGGAAATTTATGCACATTGAGCAAGAAATGTAATGTTTTCTGTCACTTATAAACTGTGTCCAATAATGTCATTCTCCACCAACAAGCTTGCCCATCCCGGGAGGAAGATTCAGCTGACACTCTAGCAAGATTGTGACATGCGTGTCGTATTATTGCACCATAACGATAAATCACTCGTCGTAACGAAGGTGTCACAAAAAAAAGAAACGAAGAAGACTGCCACCTCAGAACGGCAGTCAATTTTAATGATCGTTTATATTTTTATTGCGACATGAAAATCGGCGGTGATATGCGCATCGTTCGGCAGAGGCGGCAAAAACGCACGTAATTACCACCGTGAATGACATGAAGCGCCGATAGGGCTACCGCAACTCGTCAGCGTCACTTTGTGTGTCATCGATTGACTGTGTGGCTGCAGCAGTTAATGAATACAGGCTGATGAAGATCGGAAGAGGTCTTCAGGTCGTGCTGAGAAAAAGTTAACTTTTAAGCAAAATCGTATTGTACTTTTCAG
>JASCZW010006645.1:0-86893 GCA_034211315.2 Aedes japonicus
TTAATGAAAGTTGCGTTGCCAAGGAACTCTCTACTACTAGGAATTTACCATTGTAAAACAACAAGTTACAAAAAAAATCGTAAAAAAGCCCGGAAAATGTTTAACTGGGCTTAAAAAAGGCTACGGAATCCCTCACATTTTACTTGTTCTATTATTAGTTCAAGCAAAAATCAAGGTACGTGGAAAAGATGACGGTATCATCGCAAACAGAATGCAAATTGCTTTAACTTTTGTCTCATCGTGGTGTGATAGGGAATGGCTGAACATAAACCCTCCCAAAACAATTATGTCAAATACCTTGGGGTTAGCCTTGACAGCAAACTTTCCAATAAAGTTTTTATTGGATTGGATGAAAAAAACATACAACTTCGACCTTGCATATCAAGTAATTGATCCTGAGCGTGATTCGTGGGAATTTGGTGGTCCGAATCTTCGTCTAGGATCGATAGTTTTCTTCACAGATGGTTCAAGGATGAACAATCAAGTTGGAGCAGGAGTAACTGGTCTAGGGATAGACATGTCGATTCTGATGGCCAGGCTGCCTATTGTATTCAAAACTGATAATCTGATGAACTGTTATATGCTTGCGTAGACATTCAAATATATGTATTATGTCAGACAGTCCAGCAGCTCTTTATGCTTTAAAGTCAGCAACATGCACATCAACACATGTATGTAAATGTGTTCAATCACTTCATAAATTGTCTTGTCGTAATCAAGTCATTCGATACTGGGTTCCTGGTCAATGCGGTATTAGAGATAATGAAATATGGTGGAAATATGCCACTATCCGGCAATTTTCATTAAAAGAAGTCAGTTTTTTGACAAAGATCTAAAAGAACCCTTTGATATTTGGAGAACAAGTCTCAGTACGGTAGTTCAATTTATTCGAAGCGTAATACCGTGATGGGATAATGCTCTAAGTCAAGCATTGACGATCATTCCTAACAAAAGTGGTACGTCTCCTGGACAGAGCTAAACGAATATATCACAATAGATCTAAAAATTGGTCGCAGTGATGAAAATACCCGACAAGGAATAAAAAAACAAAAAAATCTTCACTGGAGAAAGTAGAGTGTTCTTGAACCGACCAACCGCCTGCTTCAGCAGGATCGCAAGGGTCAAACTTGCTTCTTTGATCACATCTTCTATTTCATTACCCCGAGCTGGGATATACACGTGATAAGCTGAGAGACAGCAATCTCGTAAGCCTGCTTAAGGTTGGCTTAGTTAGATAATCAGAAATCTTATAAAATATTATTGATCTTATAGAAATGTTTTGGACTGAAGTAAGTGAAAGTGACCTCGGAATGGACGTGAGTAACCAGGCATTCTGAAATGGGTCACTGAACTCAACACAGCTATCACCTTCCAAATCCCGGGCTAAAAATGTTTGTCATGTCGACTATACTTCGTTTAACTGCAAACATTTTTCTTCCATAGAAACACTGCCGGACGGTGGACATTGGATTGTACACATACACATACACACAGGTGGTGACACGTTAAAGATATGGTCCGTTGTCGAGCGGCCATTGACGAAGCCGGCTTGATAACTTCCCTCGAACTCATACGTTATGGGCGCTAGACGACGGTAGATAATTTGGGATAGCAGTTTTTAGGTGGCATTCATGATTGGTGATCGGTCGGAGGTTTTCACAATCCAACTTGTTGTCTGTTTTGTAGATGGGGCATTCCACTCTTCTGGTAGCTATTCTGCCTCCCAGATTCTGACTATCAGACTTGACAAACAATGGTCGTTTTTTTTCGCACCCATCTTGATGAGTTCAGCTCCAAAACCATCTTTACCAGCAGCCTTATTTTTCTTGAGCTGTTGGATGGCATCGCTAACTTCCCTCAGCGCGAGAGCGGGTTCATAACTCTCGTCTGCTGTACTGACTACTGCTGTACCTAAATATCTACTATAAATTAGAAGAAAAATTAGTAATATCCATTTAATTCCAACTACCTTTGCTTATCTTCGACAGATACGCGTATTTCGTCTACAATGTGCAGACTTCTTCAGTGTCCCGTACTAATAACTCGAGTTATTAGTACGAGACACTGAAGAAGTCTGCACATTGTAGACGAAATACGCGTATCTGTCGAAGATAAGCAAAGGTAGTTGGAATTAAATGGATATTACTAATTTTTCTTCTAATTTATAGTTACAAGTATTCCACTAAACAGCTCAAACCCTCTAGGATTCTAAATCTCTAAGTTTTCCGCACAAGCGAGATGTTCGCCGACCTGCTGCCTCCACCTTTTAATCATCTCACGTCCGTCTGTAAAGATGCTTTGTATACCTGCACATGTCGATTCGTGCATAAAGCCTTTGCAAAATGCGTTAAGCTTCTGGAAGAACCTTCGTGACTCCTGGAGAGTGTGAGCTGTTTAATGGAATACATGAGAAGAAAGATTTAGTAGTTTCCATTTAATTCCAACTACCTTTATTGCTTATGGGTTCACCTTCACCCGCACTAACAAAACTACCTATGCAGTATCAATCATAGTAGCTCATGAGTCAGCAGACAAACGTTGACAGCTCTATCAGTCGAACTCTAACCATGATGGCAAAAACAGTGAAGCAACTCCGTTTAGAGGTGTGTGCGTTTAAAGAACGGCACCTCGGCATGTGAGGCATGTGAGGCACCTGATCTACCAGCTTGCGGTCAAACATAATTTGCCAAACAACTTCTGTAAGGACGCGGAGCTTGCGGGGGTAGATTGGCTGAATGGATTCATGACGCATCATGCTGAGTTATTCCTGTGAACACCAGAGAAAACGTCGATCGCTAAAGCTAGGTGCTTCAACAAACCAACGGTTGAGCAGTGCTTCAAAATGCTGGAGGAGATAGGAAATGTGTCGCTTGACTCAGCCTATTAATCACATTTTTTATTATAACTTATAAAGATGAGTTTGATAAGACATGTGGTAGCATGTATCACTAAAAGTTGCACAAATATTTTTATAATGCCAGAAACTTTCGAGGAATGTGGATTTAATGTCGGTCTACAAGCCCTAAATTGGGTCTATTTGTGGATGCAACTTCGTCCCATTCGATGGATTTATTACTAAATGCAGTCTTTGAACGGTTTTTCTCCTAATTTTATGAATTAAGGCATTGTAAGCTGTACTCGATTTACTTAATACGAAATTTCAGAAAACAAAATAAAGTAAATTTGCCTCGATACAGCCATTCAATAATGAAAACATTATAATTCACTATACAATGATTTTGCCTCTTTGATTTGCGTTTAGATGAGCCACTTGAATATAAACAAGCGCAATTTCATGCATTTCCACTTGAAATTTTACCAATAACAACCTTTTTACTACGTTCTTGACACAACAGGCCATAGTTGGGAACATACAAAAAATCAGTGGGGTTGTGTACAAGACACGACCGGTCGACGTAGACTACGTTAAACCAAGTGATGCATTATAATGTCAGGGAAATTCTGTGTGGCTATTATTAGCGTTAAAAAGGTTTCAATTATTCGCGCCGGTCGCTTACCCTTACCGATAGAAGCAGTTTGTCATAATATGACGTGTGTGGCTCTTCTGGGACCTTAGACCAGCGTTTTGAAGCCAGTATGTAAGAAAATTCTATTGTACGCTCTTGAGATATTATTTGGTGGCCCTGAAAAGGGCCTTTTGGTTTAAATGATGACACGGTCACGGTTGCACGTTTTACGATGGACTATATTTAAGGACTAGAAGATAGTTGAGGATCTTTTAGGGAAAATAAAATTATTAAATCAATGATAGTCTTAGTCATTCTTATAATCATAACCGCTTGACATTACCTGATGTTTATTCGTATGCCATACTGTGCCTGAATGGCCAGCATCTCGGAATTCTCACCATCGCCGGAACCACCAACAATGTTTTGCATCGTTTGGGGGATTTCAGTAACGACAAGCTGCGGAGGAAATTCTATAATACGTACATACAAACATATATTTTGACTGATGCCTTGTCTCCTTTTCAACATTCACCATTTAAATGCCATACCATTCGGATCATTTGTATACAATCTGAGTTGTAATATGCCTTTGCATAATTCAACTTCAAAGAATCAAAAATTTGCAATTTATGCAATTTTAGCAATTGTGGATTTCAAGGGTAATAATAAACATTGAAATACTCTAGAATTCAAATTACGATAAAATTCGTTATCAGAAAATATCCGACAGGTTTAGTGATTGTTATGAAAACACAATAATCAATTGCAACATTTTCAGATGTGTAAGCGTCTCATAAAATGTTCAAAGTTCAGGAAGTTTTATCAAACAGAAAATAACAAAAATTATCTTGCAGTTGTTATAAGGTTATATACAAGTATATAGAGTACATGTCCTTTGACTCAGTCGATTATGTAGCGCACGATTACAGTTTTAACTATAACTCACACAATAATTTAGCTAGAAACGATATTCAACTAGTTATACCTTTGCTAAGACATGCTTAACAAGGCGTTTGCTGTACTGGATCATGAAAAGTCACCAACAAACATTATTGAGTCGAAAACTTTCGATGGATATGGATATCATTAAGGATACTTATTCGGACGAATTTTAGTAAAGTTTGTTTATTTCATCGCTCCGGGCATTCGGCTATATTCGGTATACTATACGGAATAAAAAACTTCTTGATAACATCTAAATGACTTGCTCATGTGATCAATCGGCCATTCCATTTCAAAACATTAAAATTCCCACTATATTCATTTAGTTATAAAGGTGTTGGTATGAATAAGCCCTTCGAAAAGTACACAACCGTTCACTCTTACTTTTTCATTGAAAACTTTTATATTCTACATTTTACTATGTGATGAATACATTAGGCCAAAGTTGGGAATATAAGGTTAAATGCGTACCTAAAATATGGTTTATGGTTTTTTTGTTAAATTATTATTCATGTTTCTATGTGAATGTCAGGTAAATTAGTGAATCCATTATGGCTAAAACTTTCAGGAAATCGAAATATATATAAATATATTAGATCTCGCAGAAGAAAGAGAGTGAGTTTTATAAAACATCATTATTCTTTGCAATGAGTATAGGAAAAAAGGTTGGTTGATATATGATAAATTCTTATGAATATAAAATAAACACCTGATAAAATAATCACACATTAAAACATATTCAGCGCATTAGTTGTATCGATATCATGTGAAGGTTCATATGCAGTAAAAGCATGCTGCGCATGTCATCACCAGAATACAATCAATAATATGTTGAAATGTAATAAGACAGGGAGCCCAATGATGACATGCAATTTGTAAAGTCGAACCTTCTAAAGCGTCCCAACTAGTTGTTGGCAACGCATTACCTCTTGCTGCTTTCAATTTCGCCCGATAACTACGAGCTCGCTCGGCATCGGTGCATGGTCGTTTCGGAGGATTTCCCGTATGTTCGCTCTTTAAGCGCTTCCTGAATCTGCGCAAGCGTTCTGGATCAAATCCGTTAGGAATTCTCACTTTCACTATGTTTCTCAAAACGTTTTTCTTCCTAGAGGTAGGACTCTATCCAACGCGAATCGTTAACACAACAGAACAACTGTTTATAACACACTACTAATTGGAATTTACAGAGAATTTTGGTTCGGAATATCATGTTCAACATCGAAAATTGTGTCCGTGATAGGGAATTTATGTGGTTTAAGGTATGCGACGAAGGGAAAAAAAGTTTTGCTAATACCACTGGCTGCCAATCGACAATTTGAAACGTAAATCCCAATCAAACAAACTCTCAAGCTGAGAATATTAAATTGACAGTAGCAAAGATGGATTTGTATCTGGTAGCATTTATTGATTTATTGATTCATCGCGGGTTGCGCCAACCAGCCAAAATTTTTCCGACAGCTCGCCCTCCATGCAGGCGTTTTTGCAGTTGCGGCGAACGAATTGGCACCATATTAGGCGCACAAACCCAACGAAATAAAAGTTTAATTCTTTTATAAACAACTCTTTTGATTCAGTTGGTTGTCCTCAAAAGGACAGATTATCAATTAATGGATAGCGCCAACCAGCTGGGTGAAATTTTTACCGACGGCACCGAACCTAATTTAAGATTAGTTCATTCTTTAATAAACAACTCTTTTATTTTAATTTATTGTCCTCAAAAGGACAGATTATTTCCACCTACTGCTTACTGCTGCTCGCCCCGAAGGACGCTTTCCCCCAAACAGCAGCGTTTTCGAAGTCGCGGCGAAACAATCGCCACGATGAGGTAAGATGGCGGCTTGCACAAAACCGACGCGATTGTGCGCCCCCTCCTAATCCGCCATTTTGCCTCATCGCGACGATCGCTGTTTTTGCTACTTACCCCCACCAGCTGCCTCTGCACCAGCTCCGGTACCGTACAAATGAAGGCTCCACCAAACTGCAGCAATTTTTAGCCACCGCGGCAGCGAAATCGCGACGGAAAAATCGCCGTGGTGAGATTACGGCTAATGAGAGCGCACAAACCAACGCGATTAAAAAACGCATCGCGTCGGTTTGTGCGCTCCCATAAGCTGCCATGTAATCTCACAGCGGCGATTTTTCCACCGCGATTTCGCTGCCGCGGTGGCAAAAAATTGCTGCAGTTTGGTGGAGCCTTCATTTGTACGGCAGCGGAGCTGGTGCAGAGGCAGCTGATGGTCACGTAGCAGCTGGTGGTGGTAAGTAGCAAGGCTCTCCCAAACAGCGATCGTCGCGATGAGGCAAAATGGCGGATTATGAGGGCGCACAATCGCGTCGGTTTTGTGCATGCCGCCATATTACCTCTTCGTGGCGATTGTTACGCCGCGACTTCGAAAACGCTGCAGTTTGGTGGAGCCTTGAAGCAGCTCCCTGCGACCAGCTGCCTGCGCTCCCTCCGCACAGCTTCAATGCTGCCAAACGACTGAGGCAAAATTTTCCATTGTGTGCGCTTATGCCGTTCTCAGCTGCCTGTGAGACGTACATGGAGAGACGAATGACATGATTGGTTAAAGTCTCTCTCTTACACAAAGAAGAAGAAGATGATGCAAGACGTTCCTTGCTTCGATTTGAAATCTGTGATAGGAAATTTGGTAAATTTACTCTGCAAAATGACATTATAAGACATCACCTTATATTTGCGTTATTTTCAATAGTTTACTATTGATTGAGAAAAATGTTTGACAATTGAATTGGAGCGCGGTAAAATTTCCGACCGATTGAAGAAGAAATCATGTAAATCTATTGTGGATTATTTGAGTTATTCGCGTACAAAACGTACGGTTTTTCGTGACGGTCGCAAAATTTTAGATTTTCATTTGACACCCTACCCTTGCCGTAAGACGTAGTCTACGTCAAAAAAATATGTCCCCAACATTGGATCTACGATTTTCTTGTATAAACATTTTTATTTTAGCTCTGTGAACACTTAGTTTGTAACGTTTAACTATTTTCTGCACATCCAGACTGCATTACCTGCTTTATCGATTCAATTAAGCCAAATTTAGATCACTGGAAGATCGTGTGATCATCTGTTCAGCTTAACCAGTGAAATCAAGATGCCCCAAAAGTTCAAGAAATCGAAAATTACGTGAAAGTGAACAGATATAAGATGATTAATATTGTCTCAATTGCTTCGGATTACATCTATCATCCTAATATCAACATGATTTTGTTGATTATCGCTAAATTAATGACACAATTGGTGCATAGGCCGAATGAAGGAGCTAGGCTAACATTAAATCTCCTTACCCTAATTGAAGAAACTTATTTTAACCCTCATTGAATTTACAACCTGGGTGAAATGGAAATAACAACCGTAAGTTGGTCTCAAAATCGCAAATAGTTTATCTTTTAGAATTTTTTTTCTTCTTAATATTCAATCACGAGCGACGAAGATTCTTGCTAAAAATGGAAAGAAACAAGTCGGGGCATTTACGTCGGGCAGAGAGAGGAATTCTCATCACTGCTGTTATTTGCATGTCATTGACCGGACATTATGTGTCCCCGATGATGATCTATCCACGGGTTCGTATGAAGGACGACCTGACAAGCGGAGCTTCCACCGGAACATTGTTTCGAGCTCATCCTAGTGGCTGGACGCAAGTAGATCTTTTTGTGAACTGGTTCAAGCACTTCATCCAGCATACCAAACCTACAAAGTAAGATCCCATGCTACTAATTCTCGATGGACATGCGTCGCATACTAAGAATCTGGAATTCATCGAATGGGCACGTGACAACTATATCACAGTTATTTCACTTCCGCCGCACTGCACACACCGCCTTCAGCATGTTTATGTGGAATTAATGACTCCTTTGAAAAGCTACTACAACAAAGCCATTGATAATTTTCTCCGAGTAACTCATGGACAGCCCGTTCGTCAGGTGAATGTTGCGGCTCTTTTTGGTGATGCATACGAGAAGGCTGCTTTGATGGCTACAGCTGAGAATGGATTCCGCCGAATCGGTATATATCCACGGGATGTCAAAGTTTTTAACGATGAAGTCTTCGCCGAATAAATTAAGTGCATCGAAAAAGCATCCAACAAGTTCAGGAGAGCTACTTACAAATTCGGAAGATCGACCAACAAATTTGGAGGACATTAATCTTAGTGGGACAGCTAATTGCATCAGAAACATATCAGGATGAGACTTCGGATTGTGAGCTCATTGGGTTTGATGAAGATTCACACGAACCGATGTTTATGAAGCAAACTCCGAAAATCGAACTGCGGGAGAAAGTTGTGCTCAAAGAAAGCATTCAAGACTAGAACCAAAGGTGAGTTTTCGACCCAGTGACATTATGCCTCTGCCCCAGCAAATTCAACGATCCGTTCAAAAACGAGGTAGACAACCCGAAAAAGCAGAATTTCTTAGTAGCAACGATTTTGTGAGCGCTCTTCGATTCAAAAAGTTGAAGAAAGAGGATACTTCCGTGACCATTCCTCCGCTGGCGAATCCAAATGGTCGTAAGCGTCCAGCAACTATGAGGCCCAGGGTGAAGAAAGAGTCGGATGAAAACCTGCCTTCTTCGGCTAGCTTAACTATCCGTAAGCGGAAGACACCCAAAAAACTAAGAGGTAGTTGATCTGTAAAAGTTCAGCGTTAGGAGTAATTCAACTGCATTTATGTTGATTTTATTTTTTTCAACAAAAATAGTAGCGGAGAAATATTTGATTTATTTTGATAAAGTGCATTTGTCGTATATTCAACTGATTAAATTGATATGAACTATATTTTGTTTCCCTTTGTTGACAATAGAGATGGTTAAAACATGTTTTTGTTTAATTAAACTGACACATACGCAATTCGACGAAAAATGTGTTTGATTGAATTTTTTTTCTCATCTCTTTCAACTCATTCATATTTATTAAAGGACGCTTGCATGTGTCGGTCTCAGGAGACAGAAATTTACATGACATTTTGGTAGTGTGCGTGTATGATGTACTCAAACGTTTCAGAGAGCAAAAGAGCGTGGATCGAGTGCCTCAAGGTAAGCGTTGTAGTGGAACATATGACCGCAAGCTGAACCAGAAGGTGTTGAAAACCGTCGGAACAAACCCTGGATAATGACATCGCACAAAAATACGCTACTGCTCGCAGTACCGTTCGAAAAATTCGTTTGCGAGCAGGATATCGTTCTAATCAAGCCAGCAAGCAACCAAACAGAACGTTGAAGCAAAGTTTCGTCACCAAAACTCGAGCTCGAAAATTGTACCAGCAGGTTTTGATGAAATACCAAGGACGCCTGCTCATTGACGATGAAACCTACGTCAAAAAGGATTTGGGACAGCTTGCTGGTCAAAAATTCTAAATGGCGGCGGTACGAAGAGATGTTCCTGCAAAGTTTAAGATTGCTTAAATTGACAAATTTGCCAAAAAAAATGATGATTTGGCAAGGGAAATGCAGCTACAGAGCAAAGACCAAAGTTTTCGTGACGAATAAGACGATGGAATCGAAGCTGTACAAGGAAGAATGCCTCAAAAACCACGTACTCCCTTGGCGAGTTGCCACTACAACCGTGATCCAGTGGTACCACGATAATAACGTAGATTTCATCGATAAAAACATAAATCAACCCAACTGCCCGCAGTTCCGGTCCATCGAGTGATTTTGGGCAATAACGAAGCGGAAGCTTAGGAAAAGGGGAAAAACGGGACGCGACTCATTTGACCAAAATGTGGAACAAATGTGCCAAAGAAGTTGACTCCGGAGGTGTGCAGCGTTTGATGGGAGGTGCGATTTTTCATTAGAAACAAAGATAAATGATTTGTATTGATATTCTATCCTTAAAGAACAGTGAATTACCTTTGTTTTTATGTTTTAAACTTATTTATACGTCAATCCGTTACCGAGATACAGATGATTTTATTATTCTGGATTCTAAATGGACATAGCTTTAAGAAATCCATAGAAAAATCACTATGAGTAACTAAGAAAGTTCTAAGAGTCCTTATGAATAACATAATAATCTTATGAAGTCTAAACAATCTGCATTTGTGATACTTCATAAGGCGTAATTTATGATTATCGATAGTTTTATTTTTTCATCAGTGTAGAACCCCATTGGTCTCAAGCAAACCATACAGTACCCTATTCTATCGCTATGTGGTACTAGAGTTTTTGTTTTTGTAGCAGTTCGTTGTATCATTTTCATAGAATATATGAGGAATTATTCGGGACCGGTAAGCTAGCACTTCCTGAACCAAAACATATGTTTATATTTTCTTATGCTATCATTTCTTGCCCTGGAAAACTAGTAAAATTTAAACTGAAACTTCATCTTTTAAAAATAATAATAATAACTTAAACCATAACACTTTTTTAAACTATCAATAGTAAACGCGACCGAATTCCTTCAAATTCCACTGGAAAAACCTTATCTCTTAAAGATAAGACTGTTTCGTCTGCAACATACAACTTATTTACGCCAGAAGTCACACACTGAGAATGTTTCACGACTGCTAGATTAAAGTGCGCTAGGTGAGAACTAGAATGAGAAGAATGAGAAGAATGGAATGAGAGATAGGTCGACTCAAACGTCACTGAGGAAATGAGATGCAAACCTTACTCAACACTGGAAAATCCTTGTCTCTTTTTTGTTCTAAGTTTTATGTTGTTTAAGAACCTTTGTGAAGAAAGTGAATCATTTTGTCGTTAGTTCAAGTCCTACGTTCTTAACATTGAGATCGACCAGCAATGCCGATTTAATATGTGAAATAGTTGAATGAAGAACGTATTGTAGACTTTGTGTTGCAGTAGAATGAAGGTGTTTGAACTAAATATTGTGTAGTTGAAGTGTTAAAGTAGTGTATTTACCTTTCTGATCTGCTGGGAAAGCACTAACCTGGATGATATCGTCACCGGTGTCGTCGCCGTTGTGCCTGCAAGGAAATAGGATAAGCTGGGGTACAATTGAACCGTCAGCTGTGAGGAGCTGAATATCGTGCAGGTGAAATTCGCGATCAGAGCGCATATAGTTAGATCACAACAACCACCAAGTGACATTCTGTCGATTCTTTGTGCAACTTCAGTTGACTTCTATCAATCACGGAATAGAAAACCACGGGTGGCCAATATGCTTCGGAATCCTGCTTTAGCTGAAATCATGATCAGTCGGATACGAAACAGAACAGTAGCTTACAGGCTTAAAACAATTGCTATAACTCATTTCCTGATATAGCCACACGGACCAAAAATCCGGAAAGTGACTGTTCAGCTTTACGATCCTCATCAAGCATTGGAAATTAATATCCAAAACCATCGCGATTTCTAGCTAGGTCACCCAGTTTAACGACCGACGAAAGGAATGGTAGCAAAACCATCGCTCGTAAATCGGTATCAGCAGAAAACGTTTTAACATCCGAAGCTTCGGTGAGAAGTAACTCGGTAGCCAGACAGCTCAATGGAATAACGAAAGGCAGAATAAAAATAATCCTTTAAACCACTGGACATTAACTTCCAATTCGCGATAGTAAGGCCACAAAACACGGCCATTCCGTGCTGGACACGAGTCAGCTATGAAGGAAAATCATCATTCAAACGTGTCTTTAGCATCGCTTAAATTTTATGTAATTCCATAAATATGTAAAATCACAATATAAAGCTAAATTATTCGATCAGAAAGTGATAAATAAAATCTGCCGGATTGTGCCCAGCTCGAGCTTTTCGACCACCTTCAAACACCGAGTGTCACACCTTCCACTGTTCACTTGTCTCTTTCGGGGTCGATCCATCCCCGAAAATCTTGATCCGGACTTGATCAACCGACCCGATAACGAAAATTGGACCAACCGGCTTCTGGTATTTCTCTTTTCTTCAGACGGGTTTTTCTTCCTCAAATCGCATTCGATCTTCGGCCGGCAGCCTTTATGTGTAATTAAAAGAATTTATTAATTTCGTAAATTTATTGAATGTCGAGTTGATTTTCGTGTTTCTCTTACATCCAGCAATGTGTATATATTAAAAAAGGAACCACGAATGTTGGAATTGTTATCAGAATGTTTGATTTGAAATATTTTTATTTGCTTTTGACCATCATTAAACAAGAAATGAGGCAACTTTCCCGAGTGCGTGAAGAGGTGAAGGAGATGTTGGCGGCGTAGACAATCATCGGCATCACACTCACGCACCTTCCGACGACTTGTCGCGCTAACAAGATCAACCTCATCCCGAAAGCTGCGCCAGATTTTGGACCGTGATGAACAGGCAAAAGAAACGCTGGTAGCAATGTCACAAGCGTATAATTTTCATATTAACAACAGTTTTAAAATGCGATTAAAACGAAGCATTAAAAATGACCGCATTGATTAGGATGGACAGGGGCACAGCGAGGAACCGATCGGAAATAAATTTAAGCTAATAATTTAGAGTCAGATGTAGAGGGACGAGGTGACACTCATGGCTGGTGGTTGTTATGGTTTGAACAGTTATTACGAAAAGGAATTTTGGAGCATTTGAAACTGTTTTGCATCACTCAATTGTACAGTGGAATCTCTGCTTCAATAAATTGGAGCTTCTGGTGGCGAATTAGCTCATTACCTGGCTCAATCTGAATGAGTTGACATTGAGCCGAAATTGCATACTTCTTGGAAATAGGCTTTTCGTAGTAAAAATTTCTCATCTCCATTGCCATTCATCAAATCAGCCAGCCGGTTGTTAATTTCATAGCAAGGTCTTGGCTTTTGGCCAGAGAGAGAGAGAGAGAGAGAAACAGCATAGAGCATAGGCATATCCATACGAGCTTCCAATTATTGTCGGTTGCATGTTGTACCTTGGTGGTGGCGACCGGCTGTAGTGCTTGTGATGTTGGGTGGTTGCGTTTTCTATTTCACTCAGTTTTTGAAGGAAAAATTCGATCTGAATCCGAGTCGGAAAGGTCCGACGGTGACTATAAAACTCTACGCATGCTGAGAGAAAAGTATCAGTCTTTTTACAGCTTTTCCAACAAGTGTTCCATCTCAGGAGATCCAAAATGTTCAAGGCAAGTTCTGACTGTAGATCGTGAAAAGTGGGGTTGATCGAAAATTCAAATTTAATTGCAGATCATCGCTTTGGTTGCCTGTCTGGCCGTCGTTGCCTCGGCTCAGTACTACGGAGGAGAACACCACGGCCACCACGTTGTGGAGCACAAGGAGCATCATGACCATCACGATCATCATCCTAAGTACAAGTACGAATACGGTGTGAAGGATGGTCACTCCGGAGATCACAAGAGCCAGTGGGAGCACCGTGATGGGGATGTCGTCAAGGGAGGATACACCCTGGATGAAGCCGATGGCACCCATCGTGAGGTTGAGTACTCTTCCGACCACCACAACGGTTTCCAGGCTCATGTCAAGCGCGTTGGACATGCTCACCACCCACATGGCGAAAGCTACGCTAACGTCGATCAACACCACTAAGCGTATGAAGAGCCGATTGATTGTTACTAAAAAGAAACCCTTCAAGTTCCTACAGCCAAGATTTATTCCTTGTTGTTAAAAAAAGGTTCAGTGCCCAAACTGACTTAAAAGTATTACGAAAAAAAATCATACACCGCCAACAAACGAACAAACAAACAAAGTATTTAGATATCACCATCCTTCAGCAAATAACCTAAGACAGATTACCAAATCAACAGCCAACCGGCCTACAGATACAGTTGTTACACATCGGCTTTGTTCCATTCCCCCCAAACCAGCGGCATCCAAAGCACAAAGGAATTCAATCCACAATTTTTAATCTCATTAATAAAATTGTCATACATCATATCTCCTATGAATTTGTCAAAAAATGTAACCCCCTCCACCTGCTCGGCCAGGATGATAGCTATCAAAGTCCATCACGGAGGGCACATTGAAACTGAGAACACGGTCTGGGGGTAATGTCACGGAAAGAAGAAAATATATGTTTGTGCGCCTACAGCAGCAGTGACAGGCAGAGGTCCATGATCTCTACAGGTTTATAGCGATCCAAAGTCCCGCGGAAGCGCGTGAGGAGGGGACTGAAGTGGAATATGTTATGAGATGAAGAATTATGCGTAAGCATCAGCGACTGCCGGCCAATACTCCTCTCGAGCAGCAGCAGCAGTGGCGGCAGCAGGTTGACAGGGCGGCCGTGATCTGAGCTTGTGATCGCTCGCAGACGACAAGCTTGAGCGTTGGGAATGGATTAAAATCCTGTCGTTTCGGGTGTAGTTGATTGTCGTTTAATCTTGTTACTTTTGAAAGAATGAAGATAGCGAGTGTGACTTGGTGCGCCGATGGACAACGACGGGTCAGCACAGATGGTCGTGTGGTTTGATGTGGGGACTATGGCGGATTTGTGATTATACTATGGATGAAATCAGAAGTTGGGTGATATTGGATTGTAATGTTGATGGTATTTGGGGGGAAAAGTTTTGTGTAAGGTAAGGTTTATTTTTATTGGTATTTGTGGTAAAATTGTGTTCATTACGCATGTTAAAATTTATTTATTTATTTGTTATTTGGGCTTTTTATTTATGAATATTTATGAAGACTTCTGTGTGACCGAATCATTAACTCCATTGTGGAAAAATGAAGTGTTTCACAAAGCAATCGAATACTCTTTATTCGTACATGAATACCAAAAACCCAACGACTGCGAATACGAGGAAGTCTTTGAATACGGATTAGAAAATTATGGAAACATTAAGCTGAAATTAAGCAATGTAGATTGGCAAATAATTTTAAGGAATGAAGGAAATGTTGAAACTGCTCTAGACGTTTTTTACAAAATTATAACCGAAATTATTTCACAAGAAATATCTCTGAAGAAAAAACGACGTCACAGAAATACTCAATATCTAATCTGGTATAACAGACAAATAAAACAATTAATCAATCGCAAGCTAAAACCTCATAAAACCTACAAAAACAAAATAACAGTGAACATTTAGCAAACTATGTGGACATATGCGATCAATTGAATTTTGCCACCAGTAATGCATTTGAAGACTATAATTCAAAAACAGAGCTTTAGATAAAGTCTTGTCCAAGGAACTTCTTTAATTACGTAAAAACCAAATTGAAATCCAACAATTTTCCCTCAAAAATGCATCTTGACGGAAATGTTGGGAATGGCTTGGAAGAAAATTATAAACTTTTTCTAACAAATCTATACATTTTCTGAAGAAGATAACATCTTCATCTAGAATTGTCAAGGGACATTGGCGTAAACCAGCTTCTAGGGCAGGATATTTTACAGGCTCTAAACAATTTAGACGCCTCAAAAGGTCCTGGACCAGATGGAATTCCTCCAGTATTTTTGAAAAATCTGGCAATGGAACTTACCGCTCCACTGTTTTGAATTTTTAATGTGTCGGTGGAGTCTGGAAACTTCCCAAAAATATGGAAAAAATCATTTTTAGTCCCTATCGTTCAATCTGGAAGAAAATCAGACGTGCGTTATTATCGTGGTATAGCCATTATCTCATGCACTCCAAAACATTTCGAGACAATTGTCAACGAAAAATTATTGCAACAAATAAATAATAGAATAATTGATTCTTTAAAGGTCATTTGACCTCATCAAATGCTTGAATTCATAGACTTTGCATTAAATTCGATGGATAATGGATACCATGTAGAAGTTCTTTACACAGACTTTAGCAAGGCATTTGACCGCATTGACATACCAGTGTAACTCTTTAAATTGCAAAAGATGGGAATAGAGGCAGGATTTCTGAAATGGCTTGAATCATACTGACCGAATTGCCAACAAATAATACAACTTAACGGAAAGAAATCGAATCCTATTCAAGTCACTTCAGGTGTCCCTCAAGGTTCTCATTTAGGTCCTCTTCTTTTTATTCTGTACGTAAACGACATTTCCTTCATTCTCAAAAAAAAAATAGTGTACTACCTTATGCCGACGATATAAAGCTCTTTCTGGATATTAGGAATGAAGAAGACATCTATATATTCCGGAATTAAATACAATTATTCTACAAATGGTGTAAACAAACTATTGGAATTGAATGTAAAAAAATGCAACATAATATCATTTAGCAGAAAAAGAACATCATCAAACATTACAATTGCATTATGAAATCAGAATGTAGAAAGAAGTGAACTGCCCGTAATTCAAGAAATGGCTAATATGCCATTTTAATCACAATATGAAAAACAGTGTTGCATGATTGTTGACACCCTTATTAAGGTACCCACTGTATAAAATTTTCAAAATAATGATTTAAAGGGGCAAACGGCTTGAAAAACTAAATGGCTAATGTGTAATATAAATGATAAATTTTCTAATGTGCATGATGATACCAATGTTTTTTCTTGCACAAGAAAGTATTGATTCAGATATTTCTCGGCAACAGCGTAGCTGATTTCATAACTTTTTATTGAAAGAAATTTTGGTATAAATAGTTCTATTTATTTGTTTTTTGTTATGTAATAAAACAAATGGGAAACAGAAACGGAAATGAAATCATGTTTCTTCATCAGATTTTTCATCGTGTGTTGGAAGATTATACCAAAACATCTTTTTGTCGGGAGGCAACAACGGTACATTTTTTTATTATTCCTTGTTTGCGTATAAGTTCGACTCCTTTTGGTAAAACCCGCAACTGCATCGTTGACGAATTATCGAACTCAGGTGTCTGAATCTGCCTCAATTGATCTCTGGTGAAGAAGTTGCACGATTTTGTTGATCCAGAAAATGTATTGGCGTATGTAAAATTATACGATCCTCTTGAAAATACGATACGCTTCACCTCATTGAGTTTCGGTCGAGGTCTCAGCTTGGTTGCTGGTTTGCATATCATATCACAAGTAAAAAAATCAGATACCTGCATTTTGATCGCTACAGAATTTTCCTGGGCAGTGTTAACGAAATTCAAATGTATGAATTTCACCTTTATATTTTGATTTCATTCGCAGTTCAACAGCATGATGAAAAGAATCAGCAGACATAAATGTATGTCCTGGTTCAAAATATTTAAATTCAATAACGTTTGTCTCAAGCATCGTTGAATTGATAAGGAGGATCATGAATAAGAACAGATTCCAATTCTTATTTTGACTGCTACAGTTATCTAGCCAGAGCACGATATGCTTCGCACTCCGCTCAATTTGTAGATATTTGAGGAAGCAACTTGTGATATCTGATGCTGTTCTTCCGCTGGTAGATTCATCCCATACGAAACCATAAACGATACCATGTTTTGCTCCTCCGACAGGGACAAATGTTTGATGCAGAACGTTTATTCGTTTTGTGAATATGACAGTTTTGAAAGAGTCCATTCTTGGAATTTTAACCACCTGTAATAAACATCAATGATTGATGAGCACGAAACAGTTATCGAATGTAAAAGCTCCTTACCTTTTGCAGATCAACGGACATAATTACTGCTTTCTGATTGTTTTTATCCTTTTGATATTCCTCGCGACAAGCCTCACAAGGATTTATTTCTGTTTCTTTTGTTATTGTTTCGTGATTATGGTTTGCCTCAGTTACATGTTGACGATGGACCTCACACACTTCGCATTCTTCCAGTCCAAGCTTGGTGAATTTGATATTCATAGTTCGAAGAATGCTGTAGCACAAAGAATGATTATCTTTAAGAAGCCTGCATATGCAAAATAGAAAATATACCCGCAATAATATTGATATGAACACTTATTACTGTCGGGAATCTGTTGTGCAATATATGCTTCAAACAAAAGTCGGGCTGAAAGATCCGAAGGCAAGTATTTAACGTTTGGAGCGTGGCTGTGACGATAGTGAGAGATAGTAGGGTGATACGATAGTATGTCTTCCGTGACCGCCTTTTTCAAATGTCTACTTTTGTTCGTTGACCTTACAGTTTCCATCGTCAATGCACTTCTCTTATCAGTTATCCACTCCTTCGATGTTCCTTTTATTAGTGCGTGAGATATAACATTACTGAAATAAAATAATTAAAGTGCTGTGAATTAATACCATACAAAATGGATATAGAACTCATACCTGCAAGATTTCTTATACCCGATTGTGTTCAGAAAAAATGCTGCACAAACGTTTTGCAAACTGAACAGGGAATCTTTAAGATAATAAATACTTATAAGAGAAACACTTTACGAGGTGCATCAGAACGTATGCGTCTACGTTTAACTTCGATCTGCAGGACACTCTCCCGGATAAAGATTTTTTGATCGGCAACTGTCTTCTTCCAATATTCCTCATTGATACGTAATCGTGTTTCTCTATCAATTTTTGACCCACAATCCAAAGGACATGTTGCACAGTTACCGGGAATCACTGTGTGCTGAATCCGTTTTTTCCTTTTCGCCTCTAAAGTGGTCGCTTGTTTCTTCCGTTTACAATTCGAAATACTGCCCATCGTATCCTCTGGCTCCTTATCGCTTTCGCTGGTGCTACCGTATTTCAGATATTCAGATTAATCCAATCACAACGCGATAAATGACAAGATGCCTACAAACAGATTTCGATTGTCAACGCGATAAATGACAACGTATGCACGTTAGACAAAACAGATTTCGGATTGTCAAATTTCTCTTGCTTTGTAAATGAAAAATTGGCTACTACGGTCAAAAATCATAATTTGAGAAAATTGGCTACTCCTTTTCTCGTTTCAATTCAACGGCATGATTTCGGAATCGACAACAACTATAATGAGTAGTTTAACAGTTATTCAAATCTAATAAAACTTGTTTTAATAACAAGAACATTATGATTGCTTTTTTCCCGAATTCAGGTTGAAGGCACATTAGCCATTTTTTGAATTATGGGCAGTGAAAGAGTTAGGGATTTAGGAATTATCTTAAATTCCAAATTAACATGCATTGACCATTAAAACACAATAATTGACAGGGAAAACAATATGTTAGGCTTTATCAAGTGAGTTTGCTATAACTTTCAGGACCTCTATACAATTAAAACACTTTATGTTGCCTATGTGAGGTCAATACTGGAATATTGCAGCATTGTATGGTCTCCTTTTTCAATCACACACGAAGGAAGAATAGAATCAGTACAAAGCAATTTTTATTATATGCCCTTCGTAAACTAGGTTGGACTTCATTTACTTATGATTTCAGTTGCCATGGCGCCAATACTTTCATCCGCAGTTCCGGATAAGTTTGATACTTCGAACGAAATTGACTAGCCATCCTCAGTACATGTCATGGCGGCAATCCAGCCAGAAAATTGTAGGACTATCGGTGACGCTCGAGAGTATGAATCCAACGAACATCGAAATTGAACCTGAGCCTTGTATCACTTCAAAACCTCTTTCGAGTAATGGCACGGGGCAATCCAGCCAGAAAATTGTAGGACCATCGTGTGACCTCAGAAGAGGAAGAAGTCGCTTTTGGAGGCATTCCTTTAGGTACACCTGCCCATTGACTGTTCCAGTTATCATGAATGGGGTGCTCAGCTTTTTCCACGAGCATAATCATATATTTTTGGCAAACTTTGACATATTCTGCTTTCTAACGTCCTCAATGACATCGGAATCCGCTTTTTCATACGTCTCATCATCCATAACGAGGCAATGTGGTTTCGTCAACATCTGAGTGTAGAGCTTCCGTGCACGTGTTTTACCTACCGTATTCTGCCGTTCATCGCGATTAGGCGCTTTTTTAACTTTGAAAGACTTGAAAGGATCAGAATGTTTTGGTTAGATTCAGTTTCTTCGCCACATCTCGAACTGAACAGTTGGAATTCCTCTTGAAAGCTTGAACTTCCCGCTTGTGATCCTGAACACTATACGGATAACCATTTTTGTCGCTTTTTCCTTTCCGATCGATGATCAAACGTACGTGGTACCGATTTAAAACACGAGACACCGTAGAATTAACCATTCCCAGCTTACTGCTGATGGCACGATGAAAAGATCCGGATTTTCGAGGTACGTGGGCATTTCTTTGCGCCGCTGCTGTTCTTCCCACTCTATCTTCGCAACAATTGCACATCTGCTAGTTAAACTTACACAGCGTAAACAAATACACATTAAACTAATTCCACCCAAAATTTCAATAGAAAATACCGAACGGGTGAAAAGTTACAGCCATTTAAAAGTGGAGCAATTTGATTCCGTACAACCTTTATGTCATATCATTTGCGACCAATAATTTGAAGATAAATTTAATGCTATCTCCAACATACATTAACTGCTCAATGAATCATTTCAAAATGATTATTGTATTGTCTGATTATCTCAATTTTGGTAAATAGAAAATGAGTTATTTCCGTTTACTTCCAACTACCTCTATTGTTTATCTTGAAAAATACGCGAATTTAGTCTAGTTAGACTTTTTCATTGTCGTGTATTCACTTTGTAGACGAAATACGCATATCTGTCAAGATCAGCATTAAAAGTAGTAGGATTTATATGGAAATTACTAATTTGCTAGTTATAGGAATTCCACTAAAGAGCACAAACTAACCAGGATTCAGTTTTTTTGTGAATAGATTGGAAACGTTTCTAGTAATTGGTAACATAATTAAAAAATATTAGTATTCATAATAAAACTATTAAAAAACTACTATGGACAGCCTATCGGGGTTGTACGCAAAGGTGATGTAGGACTTCATAGCAAGTCGAGTAGTGAACGTTAGCGGACGGTAAGATCCTAGTTGTTATAAGAGTCATGTTTCATAAGTGTTTTCAACACGCGGTGGATTTTATTTGTTGGCGATTGATCGACGGTCTGCTCTATATGTTCAAGCGAAGCGAAATTCTTGCTCGTTATGTGACGAACCACGAATATTTTCGATTTCAATTATACGTGCCGTGTCATTTTCTGTTTCATCGCTTCTCTATTGCTAGTCAAGTCAAAGGGTGTTCCGATCAAAATTCGGCAAACAATAATGTTTGTGAGTCGATCAAAGTTTCTATTAATAAGTCAAATTCTTTTTCTTTTTCAAGTTCAGTTAATACAGAATACAGGAAAAATATTCAGCTAAGCTTCTTTTTTACCGAATGCGAATTGCCGGGTCTTACGTTTAACACCTGCCATTAGATTTTGTACAGTCTCTTTGTCCACTTTATTCGCCGCAGAACGTCAGTTTCCCATGAACTGTTTCTCGCTCACAACAGTTTGTTGAGGCTTCTTAAGGTTCCGCTTGACGATGGCCCAATATTGTTCGATTGGGTGGAGCTCAATCGTTTTGGGAGGGTTCTTGTCCTTGGGCACCACTTGAACGTTGTTGGTAGCATACCACTCCATGGCCTTTTTTCCGTATTGGCAAAATGCCAAATCTGGCCAAAATATGTAGAATGGAACAATTGTGTCGCTTCAAGAAAGGCACTAAAAGTTTTTGTAGGCACTCGGTCAGATAAATTAACTTGTTGACGGTTCCGGTCGCAATGTAAACGTTACTCTTCAAGCCATAGGTACAGATGGCCTACCTCACCGGATATTTCTTCCCAACTTTGACAGTTTAATGTGCTTGAAAATATCAACCACCTTTTCCCGTCCAGTTGCCGTATAAAATTCCTGTCCAGGAAGCTGTTTAAAGTCTGCCTTGACGTAACTTTCATCATCCTGTTCCACGCAATCAAACTTCGTCAGCATAGTTCGCGATTGTGCTCTGGCGGACGTATTTTGTTTATCGTCGAGATATGTAGTCACCATTTTCTTGTGAGTCGACAGTGCAGCTCGATTTTTAGCTCTATCCAGGGTTCCGCTCGAAACAGCGGGCAACTCTTTTTGTCATCGCTGTAGCCTCAAGCTTTCGATTTCCCCCACATATTGCTTTCCTGGCTGTCGAGAAACGTTCATTGAACACTTTTAATACGTTAGTAATAGTTGATTTAGCCACATTCAACAATTTCACCAACTTGGTGTGAAAGTAGTTTGGATTTTTGCCATGCACGTGCAAAATTTTGATGCGTTGCTTCTCTTCCATAGACGACATTTTGAAAACTGAAGAGCTAATCTCAAAATCAAAATAGACGCATGATGCTACACGCACACATCTTCAAAATGAGGGTACATCTTCAATATTAATGCAAGATGAAACGAAATGGGTCAAGTTTAAGTCGACGAAATTTTGATCGGAACACCCTTTATTATCTTCTGGCGAATAATCAAGACCATTGTCATAACTCTGAGCAAATTTTCATCCCCGTCCTACTGCGGTCGTCATTGTTTCGCAAACTTGAAGGCGTTTTCCAGAAACCACGTGTTTGACGATAGGTGTAGAAAAAGGCTAAATATTTATGATTTTTTCAATAGTATGTGGCGTGAAATAAATAATGCTGTCAATTGAAATCGACGCGACAAAATATTTCCAATCGATTGGTGCAAAAGTTTTGAAAATCTTCGGAGAAACAACGTTTATTTTGTTGATTCGTTTGTGCCCTCATATTACTTTGTCATACTATAGCTGGGTTCCAATAACAAGGGCAAAAATGCCGTGAGTCAGTCTTTTCCACTGAAAATAATTCGTTGCTATTTTGTGCAAAAAGATATTCCGTCAAGTATTTGTTTAAAAAAGTGTCAAATATTTGGCATTGATCAAATTGTTTAAATACATCCTTGTCTGTAGTATCGATTCAAAAAATGACTCATATTGTTACAACATTTGTTAAGGGCCTATCAACATTTGCATGATCAAAAGGGCCTTTTCAAATGTTAGTTCCGATTTTTCCATTTTCGTGTATTGCCAGATTTTGCCTGATTTTTTATTTGTGACAAGTCAGATATTTTTTTAAAAACTAATGGCAACACACTACAGTCGATCCCTCTAGCGTGAAGAAAAAATTCACAGAAGCGAATGAAGATAAATTCCCTGATGCGTGCGCCCCAGTGAGCTTACTGGCTAATGTACAGTAGTGATTGTAAATACACTTTGTCGCTACATAACAAAGGAAGAAAGAAAAATGTTTCTTCCCGCTTCCTTTTTTCGGACTTTTTTTACAACTCCGACGACGCTTTCATTTTCAATCGCACCAACACATCACAGAAAGAGCACTGGCGCGTTCTCGCACAAGTGTACGCGGCAGCGACCGCAGGCGAGGGCACGTGGGCGATGACAAATGAGAGCACGTGAGAGCGGTCTTTTATAAGAGAGAGTGATTCACTCACTCCAAGCACTCCCATCGCAGGCGCACACTTTTACTCATTCTATTTAGCACCGAATAAAGAAGTTTGGGGTGCAATTTGCAAGCGAGGTAGACTACCGTTGATTTTTATCGATAAATGGGTGAAAATTAACGACGTGTGTTTTTTTTTAAACCATTTATTTGTACAGGCTTAATCGAATCAACTTTTCAGAGCCAAGTTTTCATATTCATATACATCAATTATCTTTAAACTAACGTGAAGGGGATAGAATCGATTACTCGTGGCCGTCTAGAGGTTAATAGGAGCAACAATTGAACGAGTGGCAAGATGAATTTGGAGTATGGGTTAGAAAGCACGTCTATTTTAATTCCGGGATTGACTAAAAACTTATTACTATACAAATTTTGGTTTTCTTTAGACTTGAACATTTTTGAGAAAAAAAAACACACACAATCACATATAAAAAAAACATGCAGGTTAAACTAACTACAACCTAAGACAAATGTTAGTCGAAAACATTATATGAGTTTCATAAACTCCAGATCAGGTAGAGCCAAAATATCTCGAAGCGGTACATTGGGTTGTTTATCTCGACCCCGAAGGGAATCATAAAGCTCAGATCTGACTCCACGATGCTCAGCACATGACCAAATAATCTTATCTGTATCCTGGTAACCTTGTCCACGTTCACAGAGTTTGTTGTTGCTCAGCCCAACACGGTATAAATGACCGTTCAAAGAATAATGATTGGACATGAGGCGACACTTCACACGAATGAAATCTTGACCCATACCCATCCTCCCAAACTAAGATTTCTTCGACACCTTTGGGATGATAGAATATTGTCCGCCTCAAATGAGGTTGCTTTAAACCCAAAACAGCTCTATGAAGAAGATCAGTATTTATTTCAGCAACATGGCGCACCAGCTCACACAGCGAGTATTGTTCAGGCCTGGTGTAGGGATAATTTGACGGATTTCCTGGCAAAGCATGAATGACCTCCCAGCTGGCCGGATCTGAATTCATTGGATTTTTTTTTTCGATTGGTCGAACATGCTGAAGAGCTACAACGTTTACAATTTGAACCAGGTCAAGATAGTTATCCAGAAAATATGAGAGGATATGCACATGGAATCAGTACGTGCCGCCTGTGATAGTTTAAAAAAAAAGTTTGTCGTTGATAAAGAACGTTAAAGGAGAAGTCATTCCGAAACATTTGCTGTAGTTAATCTACATTAAGAGTACTTGCCATAAAATATAATAGGAAATTCAAAATTTAGCGTCTGCGATATTTCAAGGCATTGTGAAAGTCTCTCCAAATTTATTGATCACGGTGTGGGGGAATACATCCAGATGCACTTTTTAAGCTTTTCGTATTGTTGTTGCAGTAATTTCTATGATTTGTCATAGAGCATTGCCAGTACGTTTTTGAAACAAGAAAATCTGACTACAGAATCAGAAATTCAAAACACTCTATTAAAGCAAAAGAAGCTATCTGGTGCGTTTAAACCCTACCGGTTCGTTATTTAAAGCTCCCCTACACTGAAAAAATAGCATTTTAACAGACGCGTAGAATTTACCCTTGTCAATTTGCAACCCAAAGCAAGCATTAACTATGAAATTGTTTTCAAGTTTTATACACAGAAAAGAATAATTAAATTTTAGAAGAGAGTAAAACTTTCCCTCGTTTAATTCCAGCCAAAGGAGGCGTAAACAACGCAATTGGTTGTAGTCTTTGCTGAGCCATACAACAATGTTTGTAATTTTTCATACAACAGGCTTGATTCAGGCGTTATCTGGTTTAAATTTACATAAAATATCCTATTATTTTCTGCCTAATCTAGCATTCCCTTTATGTGCATTAGATAACGCTGAAAATTCGATGTTTCTTTCTATCTGTGTATAACATAGCTGATAAAAATTTACATGAAATATCCCTTGAATGTATGCCAAATCTGGCATTCTATACATGTTTCTTCCAAACTGTTTACCATCGGTTATAACTATATTTTTTATAATTAGGTAACAACATATAAATAATAATAATGACCCAGTGTTTGGTGTTCTCTTAAACATGCTCATTCTAGGGTGTACTTAAACTCACTTGTGAGTTAAAAAACCATAAATTAGTAGCATTTGTCTACAAAGTTTAGCGCTACCCACAAGCTTGCTCAGCATGATTGTCAATGGCGTAAGAGATCTCAGTTCAACCCAACATTTCCTCATAAATTTCATTCCCAAGATATCGACAGACCATAACATCAACACTTATTCTTCGATTTTCTTTCCTTTATTCTGCCTTTGAAGGAACACCAACTCAAAATGATATAGCGCCGATAAGAGTTATTTATTTTATGAGCTTCTAATACCACACAACTCAACAAAGTCAACCCAAAATAATCGAGAAGACAATAATAGCGACGCATCGAAAATGAGCACAAGAATCAAAACAAAAATTGAAAAAGACAGACGACGAACCCATCCGTACACGCGCACTGCTTCTACGGTCAGGATGATTTTTATGATGGCAGATCCCATTTAGATTGGAACATAAGTTTTTCTTTCTTTTCGGATGGAACAGGTAGGTACCTGCTTCAAACCAACCAAACGAGTATCTAACGTTGAGGCACGTAGAAGCAAATTAAAGGAAGAATGGGATCGGTTCGTGTTCTTTCGGAGGACCGTATCCTGAATTGGGTGAAAACGAATTGTTGACTTTTATCGACGTATTGTCGTCATTATCTTCTTTTTTTCTATCTGTGCACCGTGGGATTCAGCTCATTTGTGTTATTTATTTCCCAAAATTCGTTCAACGCTTGGTGTTGTTTCTAGGAAACACGAACCCGTCGGAATAACGCGATGTTCCACGAATAAGGAAATTCACCTGGTGTTGGTGTTGATGATTGGAACCGGGGCTCAGGAAAAGAATTTAGAGCATTTTCAAACAAGGTCGAATAAAGCGAGAATACATCATCCTAGCACTTAACATGGATCTTGCAAGCGAATTGATTTCGAAATTCACTCGTGTGCGATTCACTGATGAGCATTTCTCTGCCCAGTCCACCACTGGGCAGAAGCTGTGAAGTTGATGGCCACCTCGCTCAGTTCTACATCATCATCAAGAACGGCGGTGATCGAGGTGCTACTGGATTGTACTCGATTTACCGGTTATTGACCCATTATCTGGTTGGATGGTTGGTTGCCTCCACTGCAGCTAGTGGCACCAAGAATGCAGTATTGTTATTAAAAAATGCCTCCAAAGGTCGGTTGTAACAAGCTGTAAAATGTTTAGCCAATCATGTCGTTGTCATTCGCTGTGAGAAGTGGTGTTGCGTTTTTGTTCTATCCGTTTTCCCATTCCTTGTCCGCGTTGCTCACCGTGGCTGAAACACTAGCTGCACACGTATGTTGGTATGGTTCGATGTCACTTGATGCTAAAATCAGCAACACCACCAGCAAAGGGCAACAGCAAAAGTCGAGAGACGGTCGGTTGATGCCTTGAAAGAACAATGTTATCTCCCGACAACGATAGGGAAAGGTCGAAATATAGAATGCAGCGAATAGTTGGGTGACTCTTTTTTTTTTTTCTTTATTCAATGGTCGAAGGTTCTACGCGTTCTTCAGAGCATGGAATGGTGTGCTGCAATGTGCACTTTTTGTAGGTTAAAGCGATAATTGTTCCTGCTTGAACGATCCCAATAGGTGCCATTAATATAAACAAAAGGGTAGCACATAAGGGGCACATGTTTTGAAATTTGTTCCATAATTTTAATGGAGTAATTAAAAAAAAAAATAAATACAGTACGAGAAGCTTTACAGCAAATGAACGTTCACAAAATAGTTTAGTTGAAACACAGGAAAATTACTTTCATCAGTATGGCAGACGAGGAAGACGTACCAACTCTCACGATAAGAGCACAGTTTGAAAGAAACATTCAATTTTATGGGTTATCTAATGCACATAAAAGGAATGCTAGATTTGGCATAAATTGATGGGATTTTTCATGTAAATTTAAACCAGATATCACTGGTATTGTATGAAAGATTGCAATTACTTGTTGTTTGAAAGGCTTGCAATTCAACGAGGGGAAATTTCACTCGTCTGTTAAAACTAATTAACTTTATCTGTGTGAAGTAACTTATAAAAATAAGACCCGAATAAGTTGGCCACATGTTTGCATCGATTGATAAGCAGGATCTGGTATTCTGAACAATTTCCGGAGCAGTGAAATCATGAAGTTCAAGGGACGAATCTACAAAATGGTGTCCAATTGGAAAAGGAGAACTATCAATAGTAACAAAGATTTGTTCGGATAATTATAATATTAAAAGTATAGTTTTATTTGGTTTTCTGCGGACCCCTTTTTATTTCTCTTTACATGTCTAAACTCCCCAAAACCATCCCCCCTCACTCCCTGTTCTGTCGTTTTCTCTCTCACTCTCCTGTCACATCATGAAACACACATAAAGCGCGTTGCTAAATCCCTCACATTATAACTTCCGCTGACTTTACCGTGCTGCCAGACACTGCAGTACCGAGCGATTCTAGTTCTTAATGTAGGCCGTATAAGGTTCTTTTCCAAATCATATTCCGCCAGCTATCGTCGCTTACAAGCAGAATTGTAATAAGTTATCAGGCTGGTTTTGTGGACGGGCTATCGACAACAGACTGAATATCTAAGTTGTGATATATCCTTCAAAAGTTCTGTGAATAAATAGTTTCTACATATCACCTAATCATTTGATACTGTTGATCGTGAAGAACTATAGAAGATAATGCCCGAAAACGATTTCCCGGCTCGTTTCGGGCTCGTTTGAAACACGGGAAGGAATTCCACAAGCGATAGTCTTTCATGCCTTTTCCTTAATATTGCACTAGAAGATGCTACGAAACGTGCGGAGTTTAACCTGCAGAGGTTTTCAATGGTTCCTGCCAGTTCAACTCATGCGCTGATGACAGTGTCCGTATTAGAGCGTTTCCAGATGAAATCAGCCGGAAAAAGTCAAAATCTTGCACGACCCTCTTGGATTTGGATGAAACATTGCACATGTCTTCGGAATTGGTGATGTTGGATTTTCCGCCAGGTAGGGGAATTTTTCGACTCAAGACACATTTTTCAAAAGGGCGTATGTGTTTTGTCATGCGTATTTTTCAAAAAATCATAACTCGAAAACCGTTGGTTGTAATAAAATTGCGTCTGAAAAGAAGTTGTAGTCAACTAATTTGACTTTATAAAAAAAATATGTACACTGTAAAAAAAAATTTTTTTCTTCAAAAAAAATCTAAAATTAAAGTCGAGTTATTAGTACGAGACACTGAAGAAGTCTGCACATTGTAGACGAAATACGCGTATCTGTCGAAGATAAGCAAAGGTAGTTGGAATTAAATGGAAGATACTAATTTTTCTTCTAATTCCTAGTTACAGGTATTCCACTAAACAGCTCAAACCCTCTAGGATTCAAAAATTAAACTTAAAAATCAATTAGCAAATCTGTCCAACGTACGATTTTTATAAAAAAAAATTCAAAAAGACTTCAAGTCATGGGAAAAAAAATGAAAGTTGTTCTACGATGGAGCAACTTAAGATAAAAAAGTTTTTACAAGTAAGAAAAATTCAATTTTTTTTCAATTTGTTGTTTTTGCATAAATAACCATATTTTAATAATATAATACGATTTTTCTAGTGATTTTAAACAAAAATGCTCTTGGTAAGCAACATTCTATATGTACCCGTTTTCGAGATAATTTGAAAGTAATGTCAAAAAATGGCTTTTTCCATGAAAATATCCCTTTTTCAAAAGTTAGTCGTGATTGTCCATCTTCAAGAGTATTCTTTTAAAATTGAACATAAAATTTTCAACAACTCTCCTTTTGACACCAAGAAGATTGAACATCTTCTTAATTAACGAAATTAACGAATCTTAATTACCAAATAAAAATTTTGAGTTTTTTTTGTTCATACATGATTTATTTATTTTTTCTACTATTTAAAAAAAATGTATTTACATTTTTACAAACACTATTTCCTAACATTCCTATAAATATTATGAAAACTCAGTATTTCGTCAGTTGAAAATATTTTCGCAGCGATTTTGTTATCTGCAACTGAAATGAAGGAGTGATATTTCTGTGTACCAGGAATCATTTTTGTTTGCTGATAACTACCACCACATTCTGCAGCTCCCTCTTCATATTCTTCTTGTGAAACATAGCAAAATGATATTGTTGTGAAATTTTCTTGATTTCTCTTAATAGCCCAATCATACAAAGTTTTCGCACTTGTTATTGGATGTTCATGTTGTTTGGCCAAGCTTTGCATCACATGGTCCCTTACCATGTGAAGTTGCGAAAAAATGCCACTCAGAATCAATGTTGTATTTCTCTTTAAACTTGCAGAGGCTTGCAATTTTTTTTCTATTTTTGTATTGGGAAGCAGCCCCATCAGACATAAAAATGGCCTTTTTTATATTCATTAGTTGATTTAAATACGTTAGTAATTTAGAAATAAATACTTGTACCGCAATTGTATCATGTCTTAGAACTTCTGATATTACAACAAAACTTAGATTTTTAAGCATTCCTGACTCCATATAATAAATAACAAACGGATGAACTGTAGCCTGATCATTGTTCCAATGATGACTTTGAACAGCATCCTGAAGTACAAATGAATAATTATCTGCAAAATCGCAAATAATAACTACTTCTCCTTCTTTTAATGAAGACTTTGTATCTTTTAAAAATTTAGATTGCTTTGTTTTTACATAATCATGAGTTAATAGTTTTTCTAATTTCTCGTTAAAATATTCAACAAATTTATCGACAGGTTTTAATAGCGTTATCTATCAGTTGTAATCCATTGTTCGAACGATATCTCAGACAAGTTATGTTTCTCAAGTTCTTTTAAAAATCTTATCTCAAATTCTGACAGCGTGGGACAATTTTCGCATTCACGGAGGTAACAATATTTTGATCTTGATGATGAATTACACAATAACTTCTCAAAATTTTGATTACAATCAGTGTTGAATGAATATTTTTTTAAACTGTGAAGCATTAAATCAATATTTTCGTGAATTGCGCAAACACAAACATTGTGAAAACCTGAAGCATTTAGCAATTTACAATGTTTTGGTCGTAATGCTGCAAAAGTATTAAATCCAATTTTATGTTCACTGATAAATCGAGTGAAAGTTTCTCTAAGTGATGAAAGTAATAACCGTTTTTGAATTTGTTGACGCTTACCATTAGTGTTTACAGAGACATAATCTCTTTGTCCCGGCATGACTCTGCTGATGTCGTCCTCGTCAAAAAATTGTATCACTTGATTCTTTATATCCGGATTCAAACGATTCCCCGATCTGTCGTTGGGGGTAGCCAATACTCCATTTTCGGCTGCCAATTCTTTTGCTTGTAATGCAAGGTATTTGTTTGTTTCAAATTTGCTCGTTATCTGCTGAATCGTCCACGAATTAGGCAAAACTGTTAATATACGTATTTTATCTATTCTCGAGCAATCTGGTTCTATGAATTTTTCTTTCAATTTGGAAATAATTTCATCATATTCCACAACCTTTGTTTTCAATGTAGCTAACTCTTCGACTTCTTCTTGTGGTGGTAAGCTGAATAGATATTTTCTAATACCTGCTACAATTTCGGCAAATTTTTGCCGACGGTATTTATCGTTTTTAAATTCTCTAATGGATATCGGAGACACATTTATTCCTGCAATTCCATTATTGAATAACTCAATGTTGTGTATCCTGGAATAATCCGGTAGGTCGCTGTCCTGAGAAGATGCCGAGGTAATTGAAGCTGCCGATGGTATTTCATCCAAATTGTTCCGTGATGTGGTTGGTGCTTCGTCATGTCCACCGTTTTCTGGTTGCTCCACTCTTTCGACAGGATTACGACGATACGAATATAACCGACATGAATCACAAATTCTTAATGACATGTCCAAATGGACCGTACACTGCATGGATAAAAGTTTTTCAATTAACTTGTCAGTTAAATTTCTATGTTTAGGCGAACACCGTCTCCCGATTTCACGAAAAGGTTTACTAAAAAAACTAATTAAATACATTATGTTTCTACCTGAACAAAATACGCTTATACACTAACATGAATACTAATTATATTTGTTTCGGGTTAGGTTTTCATAATATACTGTAAGTAAAAGCAGCAAATTTTGTCGTGTTACCTACAGTAAATATAAGGAATCAGTTTGTCTAGTATTCTCGGTAATAAAAGGTATATTGTAGAAAATTTTATGTGCAATTTGAAAAGAATACTTTTGCAGATGGACAATCACGACTAACATTTGAAAAAGGGATATTTTCATGGAAAAAGCCATTTTTTCGACATTACTTTCAAATTATCTCGAAAACGGATACATTTAGAATGTTGCTCACCAAGAGCATTTTTGTTTAAAATAACTAGAAAAATCGTATTATATTATTAAAATATGGTTATTTATGCAAAAACAACAAATTGAAAAAAAATTGAATTTTTCTTACTTGTAAAAACTTTTTTATCTTAAGTTGCTCCATCGTAGAACAACGTTTGGCAGAGAAATGCTCATTAGTAAAACGAATCAAGCGGTGCTGATTCGCGAGTGCAGTACAATGAAACATGACGCAAACAAGTTTGGGTTCACGGTGAGTACGTCGAAGAATAATCACTTGGCAGGTTGATCCAAACGTCTTCGTGATGTGCAGCACCCTCTCAGAATCCAATGATACTTTGTGAGTGGGTAGACTATGTTTTTTCAAGCAACTTTGCATACTTATTTTTTTTCAAAATTTACCTAGATTCTTTATGTCGCTCAAATACTTGCGCTATTGATAAAATAGAGTCCTCAAAACGCTTTTGCAACTGAATTTTGATTGATTTTGTTGCCGTTGTTCCTTTAAAAACATAAAAAGTCAAACAAACTCGTTGTTCAATTTGTTTTTTCCAAGTAAAAGTCGCGCACAAACATGTCGCGCCCTATGCAAATAGCTGCAAAAAATAAACTTATTAACTCATCCATCAAAGTTAGGCTGAATGTCTATAGCAGTTGTGTCAATTTGCCGTTACGGGACTTGCATATTTTTCAAACAATTGAAGATTTTTAATTTAAATAAAAACGACTGACTCGAACCGCTGCAAATTGTCGCAAAAAAAACAAAACGGCGACCCCATTTGAGTGACAAAGGTGGCCAGTTCATTGCAGTGGTTTACTCCAGCGAGAAACTCCAGACGCATCTTACAATCTCTGTGTCACGAAGAACATCAAGTAGAAGAGAATTTCAAAATTATTCAGATATGGTTCTATGTTTCGAAACTACGAGCATCGGTAATGATAGTCTAGAAAATTGGGTCGAGTCAATGTGAGTCATCCACGGGTTCCGTTTACAGTTCAACGTGTGACGCCTTAGCTACAGCATTTTCTTTTTTATTGGTGTTGACGGCGGTCTTGTTGAAGTGTAGTAGAAAATTAGTGAGTGGAAGTAGCGAACCGTTCACATTTTCATCTCTCCTTTTTCGCCGATAATTCATTATCCTCTCTTTTGCTATGCGAAAATATCTTTCTCCAAAATTCAAGGAAAATATTTTCTCATGACATATTTTTCTCTGACAACATGCTACCTAGATCGTATAGATCGTATAGGAGGAGCAAAAACCGAAAATAAGGCCAAGCGCATCATAATGTCAGAATAAAACAAGCATAAAGACTGGTGCATTTTCAGGTGTCAAAAAGTAAGTGAAAAAAAATTATCGACAACTAGGATTCACTGAAAAAGAAACAATTTACCAGCTACTCATGCTCTCCGAAAATAATAAATCGCCGTTGCTTTTCTCGCGAAAACTGCTGTGAGTGCATAATAGTCTCTCGCTTCTGACATTCTCATCTGTTTCTCCAAGCGGGTAAAAAAGGGCATTTCTCTTCTCGAGTAGGCGAAAATTTCGGTCTCTAATTAAAATTGAAAGCCAGAAATTAGTAATGAACAAAATAAACAAACTGAATGATCGTAAACAAACAGAAAATCATGATATTTTTTTAAAATTAGGTTACATACGTAGGAAATTGCACAACGCATAAAATTTGGTGATTTGATAAATCTACTAACATTTAGAAATAAGTAATATTTAGCCCAAGAGTTAACTCTTTGCTTCCTTCCTGAAACACTTCCATTCTCAATTGTTGGCTTTCTTTGGAATTTCATATCATTCTGTCATAATATATATAAGGTAGGCCCATATAAGTGACGCAGTACACTAAGGTTTTTTTTTGCACGGAGATACGTTGCAATTTTAGTATGGAACCGTGTAAAAAATGACTAAATAGAGTTGATAAATTCACATGCTTAAACATTTTATATTGCCTCGATTTTGTTTGTATGCGTTACCTTTCCATGCGATGGTCAAAATACAGTTTTTAAAATTTTGAGGATTTACACCAAAAATTGTGATTTTTTTGAAAAACTGCCATATGATTACTTTTGGCCCAAAATGCCAGCATATTGAAGAGGGATTAAAATTGTTTGTTTAAATTTTTTTTTGTTTAAAAAGACCGTGCAACATCGTAGTTGCTACTCCTTTACTGATCAGAACTAGTGTAATTGCACAGAGAACCACATAGATGGAGCTTGGGAGCAGCTTTTACATCTTCAATGTACAAGTTCACTAATTCTATTTATAGATCAGTACCGGCGCCGGCCACGTCCTCACGGTCTTTGGGGAGGGGGGAAGAAGGATGATTAGTTTGACAATCGTTGTTATTAGAGACCGTGATCACCACTGCATCTCTACAATTGCCAAGGGAAGGATAGTTGTGTTAGTGAGGCAGGTTTATTTTTAGATCATGGATGCACTGTGGTAAGTGAAGCGATCAATCAAAGAGAGCGCAGTAGACTGCTTTTTAATTTAAATCTAGTGGTGATAGAAAGAGGCAAGTGACAAATGGCAAGGAAGGGGACGGGCCTGGGATTGAACTCCCGACCATCTGCTCAGTAAGCAGAATGGGTAACCACTGAGCTACCCAGCCACGTAGCATATTAAAGAGGGATTAAAACGTAAACAAACTAATGTTTGCTAGATTCCGTATTTCAATAGACAAGGGATTTTGCAGTTGCATTTAGCGGGAAAGCGTCCCACCCAGACACTGTCCGAGACCCGGAAGGAAGGAATATGCAGCACAATAATCGACAAGATGTTGAGAAGATGGAGGACGAAGAGAACCATCGATTGAAAGAAAACACCAGGTCGTCCTCGCAGTGTAGATACCAAACGGCTTTTAAAGGCGATGCGTGAGCGAATTTGCCGAAATCCTTGGCGTTCTTCATATAAACTGGCTCAGGATATGAACGTCTCCAGAAAAACTATCAGATCAGTTCGCAAAAAGGATTTGAGATTGGTGCTGCCCTAGAAAAGAAAAATTCATGGACTTTCGGAGGCCAACAAGAAGAACAGGGTTGTCGCGAATTACTTGAGCTAACTTTTGTTTAGCATTATAACAGCATTATTTATAGATCAAGCAACATGCTTGGGTTTATAAAAAGATTTAGTTTGCACTTCAACGATCCTTATACGATCAAAGCACTATATGTAACGCTTGTGAGACCCCTACTTGAATACTGCAGCATTGTTTGGGCCCCATATCAAGAAACACATAATAATCGAATTGAATCAGTTCAAAAACAATTTGTACTATTTGCTCTACGTAAGTTAGGTTGGGCTACCTTTCCGCTGCCATCCTATGAATCACGATGTTTATTGATCAATTTAGGGAGATTACAAAACAGAAGAGACTTTGCTATGGTAGCTTTTATAAATGATGTCATTGCACAAAAGGTCAATGCCCCTGAGATATTAGAATATATAAATTTTTATGTTCCTATCCGCTCGCTCAGAATCAGAAATCTTTTTTATATTAGCAATCATAGAACACCCTATGCCAAAAATGGGCTTTTGAACAAAATGATGTCTTGCTACAATGCAAATTGTGAAAGAATTTATATTACAATGACTAGAAAAACTCTTAGGCAAACATTCGTTTTAAGGTTTGCTAGGCATTGATCGATAAGTTATGAAGTTAAGTATTTAATGTACACGAAATGGTCACGCCATATGAATAATGTAAACCAGGCACTATTAAAACTACTTTTATGTTTTTTATTACCTCGAGTATAACTAGAATTAAGAACAAAATGTAACATATGGTCTACTCCTGATTGACTTTATTGTCGTAGTTCGTAGTTCAACGCTTCCAAAATCATACTTCGGTCATGGTTTGGGAAACGATTTCTGCGGAAGATCGTCTTGCACTGCTTTTCATTGATAAGGGTGAAAAAATCAACGAAGAAGAGGTCCTGGAAAAGCATTTGAAGAAGCATACTTCAACGATGTTCGGTAACCGCAAATGGGTGTTTCAACAGGATTCTGGGCCGTCCCATGAAGCAAAGATTACCCAAGCACAGTGCACCAAGAATTTGCCAGACTTCATTCCTAAAGATTTATGGCCAGCTTCTTTGTCAGATGCAAATCCTCTGGATTTCTCTATTTGGAGAATCACGGAAGCCCGCTCTCGAGATCTCAAACCAATGGGTATTGAAACATTCAAAGCTACCACACAGAAGATATGGGATAAAATCCCCAAAAATCAGGTGCGTGCCGCATGTAATGCCTTTCCGAAGATAAGCAATAATAAAAGCTACAGGCGTACACTCGAAATGTAAATATGTACACATAAATAATAAAAACAAAGATACATTTAGATTATTTGTCTTTTCGTGCGAGATACAGCCTTTGCTTCATGTGTCACTTATTTGGCCCTACCCTTTATACACTTATATTTCCTCTCAAAGATCATGGTTATCACCTTGTCGTAGGTGAGATGGCTTATTTCATGCAAAAAGCCGTCATAGGAGACCAATAACAGCAGTGATAGTATCACACTCTGCTGTGTTTAATTTGCAAATTCGTAGTACGTTTATTTGAAGGCACTTAACTAGGTGTGATACTGTAGGGTTTGGCCGCAATTAACTCCTAGATGATGCTAAGAGAAATTTACAAACACCTGATACCAAAAAATTTATTGAAACGACAAAAAGTATACTTTTCATTTGCATGACAATTCTGTAATTGCCATTGATTAAACATCAAATACGCTTATAAGGTTGGTATCATTTATAGTATAATTTGTCGCTTTATTATCGAAAAGAGTGAGAGTTTTGAACATGACTGTGAGCAACTAATACTAAGTCCTGATGTCTCAGGTGCAGGGAATTCTATATTCAAATAGATATTATAAATTAATTATGCATTCTATACGATAGCCGTGATCAAAACACAAGCTATAAAAACATATTGTTTAGCTAGGGATCAGCCTTTTGACTTTAAAAAAGGTCATTGAGAAGCGTAACTTAAGGCAGGTGCTGGCAAAGAATTAAATGCTAAGGTTTTATGAATAGAGTAAGACGCGGAAGATCCGCTTTGGAAGGCGAGTAGTCTTCAGGCTATAGAATAATTTTTATCTGTGTCGACTAGTTTTGCTTTTATAGGCTCTTTAAATAAAGTCATAAAAATTATAACTCACTCACAGCATATAACAGACACAAGACTAAAACCAACGCGACAGTAAAATTTCACGTGTCTGTAACATTTAAACATCAATTTTGAACCATTTCTGGTTGAGTAGTTTCTTGTATTATTTCAAAAAGATCAAAATAATGACTTTATATAGAGTGCGATTCGAGAATTCACGACCTTAAGGAGTGTATCGAATAAAAGCTATCCACATACACATTGTACGCATTGTACGCATGTATTTGTGATGGTTTTTTATGCTCTGAACACTGCACGCTGTGCGTTTGACTGTCAACTTTCATTTGTTTACTTGTTTGTGCGGTTCAAATTCTGCGTTTTCAAAATGTCGCGTATTGAAAAAGAAGTGAAAATTAGAAGGTTCTGGACACATGGCTAAGTGAGAAGGGTATTTGGAAGCGGTTTGGAATTCATCATGCGAGTGTTGAAACCATCATTAATAAGTTTGGGGAACACTATTCTTTGGATGAGCTACCAGGAAGAGGCAGAAAACCCGGTTCTTCCAACCCGAAACTGGAGCAGAAAGTGGTATCTCTAATCATGAAGAACAAATCAATGTCAATACGTGATTTGGCCAATAAAGCAGGAACGAGTGTCGGAATGATCCAGCGTATCAAGAGACGAAACCACCTGAAGACCTACAAGAAGCAGAAAATCTCGAAACAAAGTGCAGAACAGAAGAAACGAGCAGCAACAAGGGCCCGGAAATTGTATTTGCGTCTTTTGCAGCGTCCGGATGCATGCGTTTTGATGGACGATGAGACCTATGTAAAGGAGGACTCAAAAACCCTTTCATGTCCACAATACTTTACTGCCGTCCTTGGGGAGGATGTGAGCGATGCGGACAGGTCAATTCAAGTGGAGAAATTCGATCGAAAGGTACTGGTATGGCAAGCAATATGTTCCTGTGGTTTGAAGTCAACCATTTTTTACACTACCGGAACTATAAATGCGAAAATCTATCGATCTGAGTGTCTCCAGAAGAGATTGTTGCCTATATATAAAAAGCATAGTACACCTCCACTGTTTTGGCCGGATTTAGCGTCGGATTACTATGCCAAAACCACTCGCAATTGCGGAAAAGGGTATAGATTTCGTTGAGAAAAATATCAATTCACCAAATTGCCCTCAGTTTCGACCCATCGAACGTTACTGGGCAATCGTGAAGAGGGTCTTCAAGAAGACTGGTAAGGCAGCTGGGAACATGCAGGAGTTCAAAAAAATGTGGGCTCAAGCGTCCAAAAAATGCGATGCAGCACTTGTCCGGAACTTGATGAAGAGCATTCGATCCAAAGTTCGAAAATTCGTGAAGGAATAACTTAAATTTCATCCGGTCTTCATTATGTTCAAGTTTAACCTCGTACAATAAAGGATCAATTTTTTGTATGAATAAAATATCGGTTTTCAACATAATTTGAAAGAAAGTTTGTGGATAGCTTGTTTTCGATACACTCCTTAGTGAGGAAACTATTTGATAAATGTTTGATGACTATTAAATGATGGCATTGAACTGCATGCTGCAAGGATAATTGCTGCAGAAGGAAATTGTTTGTCCAACAATTCTGAACATCGTGTTTGCTTCTTCGACTTCGGCAATTCAGTAATCTCAGGCATCATCTTCCTATGATTGCTCCTGTGATATTTGCTGCAAAATTTGGCCAAATTGATTCCACCAAATTGTTCTTCACTGGCGGATCATTGATAGAAGAGTCAGCAAGCTATGGTATATTTAATGAAATTTATAGCGCCAATCGTAACATTCAAGCTCCTTGTTCCGTATATGTCGCTGAATTAGCAGCAATACACTTTACGCTAGAAATGGTTGCCTCATTAACACCGGATCGGTACTTCATTTTCACGAATAGTCTCAGTTCTATAGAGGCTATTCGCTCCTTGACGTCGGCGAAGCACTCCTCGTATTTTCTTAAAATACAGCAGCTTCTAGTGCTTTATCTTCACGTTATTTTATCATCACCTTTGTATGGGTCTCTTCACATAGTTCGATTCTAGGCAATGGGAAAACGGACTCGCATGCAATGGTGGGCGCTATGGAAGGCGATATTTACGATCGTCAAATCGCCTTTCATGATTTTTTTCGTCAACAGTCACTCGTCAGATGGCAGTAAAGATGGAGTTAAGGAGATTTGAGGCGATGGCAACATTATATCATTTCAAAGGTGTCGAAGTTTGGAAGTATGGATGCTGGTGATTCATTCGTGTGATGACTCGTCTCATATCCAATCATTGTTCTTTGAATATATACCGAGTTGGGCTGACCAACAGCAATCTCTGTTAATGTTGGTAAGATCGTGGAGTCTGACCTGAGCTTTATGATTCTTTCGGGCTCGGAATAGACATTCCAATGCACTGGTTTGAGAAATTTTGGCTGTACGTAATCTGGAGTTCATGAAACTCATTTATGTGTTCTTAAATAACGTTAGTATTAGATTGTAGTATGTTTAACCTGTATGTTAATTATAATGTGTTTTATCTGCGTTTGTGTGTGTGTGTGTGTGTGTGTTTTTTTTTATTTCTCTTAAATGTTCAAGTCAAAAGAAAACCATAAGTTGTATAGTTTTTAGAAAATATAAAATTGAAAATAAAGGTGTTATGTAAACCATACTTCAAATTTCTACCCATCTTCCCATCCTTTAGATTGTTATATCTGCATACCTCGAGATGGCCGCAGGTAATCGGTTCTATCCGCCTTACTTTAGTTTTAAGATAACTTATGTATATTAATATTAAAATTTGTCTCTTTAAAGTTGATTCAATTGAGCCTGATTTGACAGTTTTTTTTTCTGATTACCTTGTTTACAGGTAAAGGCGTTAACTTTTTGCTGCTTTTAATATTAATATTGTTTCTCCATTTTAAATAATTCTTAGTTATTTCCTCGACTCATTCTGCAACTAAACTAAAGCCTGTGCCAACTGCAATAATATCTCCGCTTCGCTTCAGCCATCATACATAAAAAGTAAAATTACACTTTGCCAGCAGATTGCATTACATAAATGCTAAACCAAAGTCAATATCAATAGCTAGTTAACAAATGTAAAGCAGAAAGAATCGCTACATTTACGAGCTGGTTTTTGTTTCGTCGATCAACCTATGAAATATTTCGCATTGAACATGAATAGAGCAAAAACGCCTTCTCGCAGATCCAAGCAACCAAGAATAGAAGGTTCTGCCGAGCAAAAAGAGTCGAAAGCAAAAATCCCATAACAAGACGGCAGAAATTTTATACTCACATTCAATAGCTATAGAATTTGTAGCTTGCTCTTTCCCTCCTGCTTGCCTGCTCCAACCCGCAAATACCCCGAGAGGATGAAATTTCGCAATAAAAACCAGCCCCGGCAAATATGAGTGTGCATATATGAAAATGCACGCGAAAAAGTCAATACCATAAATTTTGCATCGGCATGCTGCCGCAGTTGCTGCCGTTGTCCCCTCCAAGAGCGCCTGGTGATCCGCGGAACCAAGCTCGATGAGGGCAATTTTTTCCACTATTCAGAACTCGTCAGCCACTGGTTGCTTGCCTTCGGTGCCCGCGCTTCAGTTCTTTGCGAATTCAACAAGTTCAAGAAGCTCACGGATTGAAGGTGAAAACTAGCGAATAACCTGTTGCTCACCTACGAAAATGGTATGCTCTCTCACTCTCTATCGATCGATGGAAGGAGGAATTTTGTCTTGCCGTTCCGAAGGGGAAAACAAGCCCCAGCGAAATTACGGCGATAAAAGAACGATTGTTCCAAGTCTCTTACCAGACCTTGAGGTGGAGCGGAGCGAGTTCGAACGGCGGTGTTCTGCAGCAGCACTTGGCTTGATAGCGCGAATCAAGCCCACGAGGGTCAAGGGCTCTGACAACGGTGAGCCCCCCTACTGGTGTACTCTTACGAAGGGGACGGAATGAATAAAAATTATGATTTTATTGAACCGACTGGCAATAATAATTAGGTGTAACAAACGAGCGCGCGCGAACGGAGAACTGTGGAGTGGTGGAACATTATGCTGGTCAGGTATTCCGAAATGGAAATTGGTGTTATGAGAATTGGAAATACAAGACCCCTCTAAATTTATTGAATCGCCGTTTAGCCAAATACCTGAAAGAGAACTCACGTAATTTTCACAAACCCCAGGCCCGCCAACCATACTTCGAATTAACCGAACATCTGCCAGGCATCCCCATTCTCAAGGTATTCTGCTGAATTATGTGTTGTCCCAAGGTTGGCTCCCAGCGGAATGAAGAATGTCATAAATTTTCTCTCGCCAAAACATGGTCCAGCTTATCCCGATTGCAATAAAACAGATTACCCTGTCGTTTGCTTTGAAGAAGAACCCTCATCAGCATTCCATTCAACGTGAGATTTCCACCTTCGCCTTTGTCGCCGAAGTCGTTAGCCATGTTTGTCGCCTTTGGGCCCTCCTAACCCAGCAAGCGTTCGCCCCTTCGGCTTCTGTTTGGGACCGAAACCAGCGACAACAGCAACGGCAGCGGCAGTGTCAAAAATTCTATTAAAGATGGTCCATAATTTTAAATTTGAAAACAATCGACAATGTTTCATTTCGTTTCCTCTCATCGGACTATTTTTTCAAAGGCAGTTTACCTCCAAACAAGAAGCCAGTTCATAATAAATTATCCGCTAAATTTCCGTATCCCGTTCGGAGCGGCCTTTGGTTGTGCTCTTCTTTCGTCAACTGGCCGAGAAGACGCGGGCAAGCGAACGAGACCACAATTTATTTATTTACGTTTTTTTTTTTTTGGGAACTCGAAGTCCAACAGGCATCGAAGGCAGAATGGCTAGAAGTGGACGCGCGCAAGTTTAGAAATAAAATTTATTTCTTCTTTTCCAACACACTTTGCGGTTCGTCGACGGAAAAGGCTTGTTTTCGGACTAAACTGGTTGCGATGGTCAGCACGCAATGTTGAGAGAATTTAAATTAATTTGAAATTTGGATGGTATGCAAAATAAAAATTGTTTCTTATGTCCCCGACTCGGGGAAGGCTTGGACTGGTAAGCTTTGGCGGAAATTGGCTCCAAGGCCGGTTGCCTGTGGGTCTTCTATGATGGAAAGGTTAAGTAGAACTGTATTGTTAAAACTACATGGGAGCATTTAGGTAAAATTACGTTCTTGTGTATGATCGTAGTCTAAACTAACTAAATAGACTGTTATGTGTTGTTTTGAAGACTGTACTTAAAATCACTGTTCTTACACGCTTTCTATGACTGGTTCATCAGTGAAGACAGGTGATCAAAGAAAATTTAAACAATCGTCATAATTTTCCTAGGTACTTGAATTTTCGTTGCACACACACACTTCGACTTTTATAATTTGATACGAAAATTCTCTGTCATCAAATCACAAACCAATGCATAATCATAACAAAAACTCTTATTTTTCTCAGTCTCTAGTATGTTAAATTATTATTTTTACATTTTTGTGACCTCAAGCGATATGTTGTAGATTCTTTAATCATGATATAGGTAAACAGTTATTTTTTGTTCATGGTTGAAAAAATATGCATTCTATCAACCTAACTGTTTATTGAATCAAATTCGACAAAAATCGATGGTTAGATTTTGGAATCACATGGATTTAAGTCAACAAACAGTTTCCTGGTTGAACTAAGCAAAATTTCTATGCATATAGTTGCTTTTCTATTCCGTAATAGATGATTTTTGTTGTGTTGCTTACTCTTCGTCGCGGAGCTCATTCCCATTCATTCCGAAGCAGTTCTGTAAACAATGAAATTGTTTGCAATCTTGCATGCGCCATACAACAATGTTACAACAGACTAGATTCAGGCGTTATCTGGCTTAAATTTACACGAAATATTGTATAAATTTCTGCCAAATCTGGTGTTCCCTTAGATATTGCAGAAAATTACATGTTTTTTTTTTCAAACTGCGTCTATTATAAGAAATCTGAGCTGTTGTTATATTCGCTTTAACCCCTGTGTGTTCGACAGAAAAAAACACCAAATTCAAATTATTGTAACTCTGGCTATTATTGACCGATTTTAATTCTTTTGGCACCGTAAGATTCAAAAACTCATTCACTTTAGGGACATTATCAGCAATGACCATTTGAATTTATCTGGTTTCCGTAAATCCAGGTTACCGGGGCTGTGTTCCGGTACGGAGGTTATTGAATTTTCGGGAATGGATGCCAAAATCTTTGAAATAATTCCTAGAAACTATTTCTATTCCATAGTGGGCCATATGCTGACTTGTTCCTGCCACGGCCATTCTGTAACAAGTTCCCGCGAGGCCTCGAGTAACTATGAACATTTTCAGTAGAAAACCCTGGCAATATGGGTATCGAAATTCGTGATATTTCTCCATTAGGATATTTCTCAACGTTTAGTGGCAATCTGATGATTTGTCCTCAGACCAGTCAATCCGGAACAGGTTCCCGTGAGGCCTCCAGAAACTATGAACAGTTTCAGTAGAAAACCCTGGCAATATGGGTATCAAAATTCATGAAATTCCGCGTTTAGTAGTTATCTGATGATTTATTCTCGGACCAGTAACACATTTCTCAACGTTTTGTTGCAATCTGATGATTTGTCCTCAGACCGGTCAATCTGGAACAGGTTCGCGTGAGGCCCCGAGTGGATTCGAGATGGCCGTTCCGAGGACAAAACATCAGATGACCACACAATGTTGAGAAATATCCTTTTGGAGAAATTTCATGAATTTTGAAACCTGTATCGCCAGGTTTTCCTTTTAAACATAAACATGGCCAGTTGAGGCCTCAAGGGAATATGTTGACAGGTCGGAGGATAAATCATCAGATTGCCACAAAACGTTGAGAAATATCCTACTGGAGAAAATTCATGAATTTTGATGCTCATATTGCCACTCGAGGCCTCCCGGGAACCTGTTCCGGATTGACCGGTCCGAAGACAAATCATCAGATGGCCACTAAACGTTGGGAAATATCCTACTGTCCCACTATGGAATAGAAACTGTTTCTGGGAATTATTCCAAAGATGCTGAAATCCATTTCTGGAAATTCAATAGATGTTCCAATAGTGTGTCTCCGTATCGGAACACAGCCCGGGTAACTCGGATTTACAGGATTCAGATAAATTCAAATGGTCATTGATTACAATTTTCTTAAAGCGAATGACTTTTGGAATCTAACGATGCTAAAAGAATCAAAATTGGTCAATAATTGCCAGAATTATAATCATTTGAATTTGGTGGGTACCCGGCTACCCTGTCGATCATTTCCCCTTGCTTCTATACGAAATGTTTTTATGCAAAAAGTTGCTTTTCAACTATTTTTAATGTGTCACTGAATTTCAGCTTCTTGTTTTTTAATAAACTATGAAATTTCGTAATGTAAAACATGAAAAGGTACCCGTGTACCCTGTCGATCACATAAGGGTTAATAAAGAGTTGAACTAGCTAGATTCATCGACTGGTCGAGGCAAAAGTGTTTAGTAGCATCAACAAATACCTAAGAAAGCAAAAAGAATCTTTCTACGCTCAACTTAAAAAAAAAACATTTTGTAAACCTTTGAGCACTCGTGCGTAAATAACCTTTTCTCGTTTCGTAAACATGAATTTTTTACATAAAACAAATGTCCGCATACTGTATGAAACATTAATATACCTCTTTGTATAATGCACGAAATTGATTCCGTGAAGACCAGCCAATCGCTGTTTTTCTTTTATCGTACTCGTGCATGATAGCTGCTGGGATGGGCGGGATAATTAACTAACCCCAAAATAGAAATTAAAGCGCTGTCGAGAGTTATAACTTCATACTCATTAATCAAGTATCTTCTCACGAGTCACTATGGCCTAGTGTGTACAACAACGGATTCAGTAACAGCTCTTTCTATTAATACGGGATCGAATCCTTTTAAAGAAACATTAAAAAGCACTGGAAAACTCTCCGTAGTTGCGCTTTTTTTTTCAAATACAAGTTGAGTCTATATAGTAGAACAGTCAGTCATTCGTGCAACCACAAGAGAGACGTTTTTTTTTTATTTGTATCAAAATATTCATAGCCCTTCTTGATTTAATGCCGCATCGCATATCTGGCATTGATGCACTGATTTTACAGATGTGATCAAACGGACGATCTGTCTTTGAACTTTTAATGATGTTGGAGTCTGGTGGGGATCTTTCTTCAGTGATATTATTCTGGGATTTCCTCTTAGCTGTAACACCTTTCTTATTCGTTCCCTGACGTGATGTGCCGTGGCCACGCTTAAATGTAAATCTAGCTAGAAAGGTATTTGTTGATAGACAATATGTTCAAGATTATTGACATTCGTAGGGAACCGTCTGTTGGATTCACTGAGTAGAAGTTTTATTAAAACTAGGAACGTGGCGCCGTTCTTATTTTGTTATTTCTCATTTCAAACAGCCATAATAAAAATACCACACTTTATTTATTTACTATTATTTTCATCATCTGGCTTCCATAACACAAACATACTTTAAGTAAGGTCAAACAAAATAATATACAATTCAAACAGTCAAAAAATAAAACTTAAAACTATGTCCATAGCGGTTAGAAATAAATCATTTGGAAAGCAAATCAGCGTGCGACGGTCCCTGCATCATTTCATTTGCGTGTTAGCTCAATTAGTCGAAAAAAAAGATCACAGGTAGCAAAATTAATGGCTTCATAGAAGTATTGGACAAGAACTCATATAATAATGGTATTGTTTATTGTTTATTGTTTATTGTTTATTGTTTATTGTTTATTGTTTATTGTTTATTGTTTATTGTTTATTGTTTATTGTTTATTGTTTATTGTTTATTGTTTATTGTTTATTGTTTATTGTTTATTGTTTATTGTTTATTGTTTATTGTTTATTGTTTATTGTTTATTGTTTATTGTTTATTGTTTTATTGTTTATTGTTTATTGTTTATTGTTTATTGTTTATTGTTTATTGTTTATTGTTTATTGTTTATTGTTTATTGTTTATTGTTCATTGTTCATTGTTCATTGTTTATTATTTATTGTTTATTGTTTATTGTTTATTGTTTATTGTTTATATTGTTTATTGTTTATTGTTTATTGTTTATATTGTTTATTGTTTATTGTTTATTGTTTATTGTTTATTGTTTATTGTTTATTGTTTATTGTTTATTGTTTATTGTTTATTGTTTATTGTTTATTGTTTATTGTTTATTGTTTATTGTTTATTGTTTATTGTTTATTGTTTATTGTTTATTGTTTATTGTTTATTGTTTATTGTTTATTGTTTATTGTTTATTGTTTATTGTTTATTGTTTATTGTTTATTGTTTATTGTTTATTGTTTATTGTTCATGGTCTTCGATAGATTCGTACAGACTGGTTTAACTTAGGTGTACTTAAGCTACGCTTTTAATCCTAATTTTAAATCTATTTTTCGAAACGGATAGTCAGGAAGAATGGCTTCATTCTCGATAATTTTTCAATAATAGATAGGGAATAGGCGTGATGAAGCCTTACTTTGCCAACGGAAAGCGAACGTTATAGCTAACCATGACTCAAATAATTATTGTTAGGCTGCCCATGCAGACTTTGAAGACTTAGAGATTAGTATTGGCCAGATAAAAAGGAGGCAATGAACTGGCAAATAAACGTTAACTTTTGTCCAATGAATTTAAATGAATAACAAGACGGTAGACAAAAACTGACTCAGGCGGACAAATTGATAAGTTAATTAAACAAGGTCAGACGAGGTATGCATCGATGAATTTGAGAGTACATATGAACTAGACATCTGTTAACTAAATTATAAATGACTGAAGAAGTTATAAAATGCTTTCTTGAACGTAACACTGACTTACTAATTAGATAACATAAGTTATAAGTCATTGACCTCGCAAACTCCCTTAAAGTAAACTTCTCTCGTGAGTACCATCAGTACACCATACAATTTATACTGGAACTACTGAGACTTGTAACAACAGACATCACACACTAAAACTGTTAGAATTCAAATATCTCGACGACATAATGACATCTTATTTTTGATTCGAGAAAACTGCTCAAAAAGACCTTCGCAGCACGTAACTAACGAACTGACATAATAAAAGACTAACCAGCTCTAACAAACTCTCAAAGATTAATGACTGAGATAAAAAGAAAGCAAACTTGAAAATGTAACTGCTTTTGAGGCAGTGAAATGCTTCAAAAAGGAGAAAAGTTAGATCATTCTAACGCACAAATAACAATTCAATAACTTCTTAGTATTAGTTCGAGAAAACTACTTCAGAAGACCCTCATAGCACATAAATGACACACTTCAGAGATTGAATTACAGAAGTCTGGAGAAATTACGAACGCCGTACTAAACTTACATACGAAATAACAAAGAGACAATTGAAAAAAAAAACAGATCAATAGACTCTATAATAGAATTCTCAAACGTGGCTCCTTCCGAGTCATTTGTAACAGCGTTTTCTATCTACTCAATTTAGAGTTGCGCCAGTAAACCTTCATAAAAAAAGATCTAGAAATTGGTGAATTAACGTCAACAGATATCTCTTGTGCTGTACAGAACCGCCATACACAAAGTAGCAAAAGCTGCTATTATTTAAACGACTAATGTTTTGCCTTAGGGAACGTCCATTAATTACGTCACGCTAAAATTCACTTTTTGTAACCCCCCCTCCCCCCTTGTCACGTTTTTTGTATGGACCTTCAAACTTTTTTGTATGGATCGTCACATTTTCCCAAGCCCCCCCCCCTCCCCCTTACTGCGTGACATAATTAATGGACATTCCCTTATGTTGTTTTAGCTTTGATGTTTGTCTGAGCTTTTAAGTTCATTTGTTAACTTTTTTTCATCGGCTGAATTTCTCTAAACGTTAAATGAAACATTTGTAGGTCATTTAAGCTATTTAATACCCTGTTAGAATATCTACAAACTCAATACACCAGTTGTTGATAAAGAAAATTTGAAGCAATACATTCATGAATATCAACCACAACCACAAAAGTTCAATTGCCTTTGCCAAACAGTTGAGTTAAATTTTCGAGATCATATCTGTCATTGCAAGCCTTCGACCATATTAAATTCGTTTCCTTTGCGTTTGCGTGGACTTGACAGTTTTTCCATGAGTTTTCTGTCAAACTTACGGTTACAATCACGGTGATAACTAAGTACTTAGGCCCTACTGGCACTAGGAATTAAGTAAGCCCGCAAATATTTATGGTGCAAACACACATATATTTCAAAGAAAATAGTAATTAAAAATAAATAACTCAACTTACTTCAAAAATGTTATAAAGGGATTTCACTAAGAGGTTCGCACAAATTAAAACAGGCATTGCTGTTTTTCGATAGTGCTAAGAAAGTCATGCTAAGGCTAAGGGACTGCGCTGCGGTAAAAACGTGGCAATGGATAACTTCATATGACTTAATTTTTTTTTAAATGTAAGTCTTATCGTCGTGGGGGTAAAAGTGCTTGAGTACTGAGATTTTGCATAAAGATACGTCATGTTCCAGATATCCATTCGCAAAAAAAAAACTCCTCAACTTAATTCACTCGGATGCCGATAATAGATGATGACAAACGATAAGACATGACAAAGCCGAAATTTTTATTAATAACTTCAAGTTTTTTCACAACAAAAACGGGTGCGATACTTGAAATTTAGTATTATTATCAAATTTTCAGCACAAAAATAATTGAGACTTTCAAAAATTAGTCTACGTGGTTTATGAATAGGCCCTTTGAAAATGTTATGCACAGCATTCCCCTGAATATAGTGCTCCATAAGGACAGCGCTTAAGAAAACCCATAGCAAATGGAATACGGACTTCATGTATGAGCTGAATCTAGCAATTTAGCGTTTTCGGCAAGGATGCTCGAGTGAACTTGGCCTTTTAGATGGTGAATTGTTTAGCTAATAATTTTGTCACTAAGCGGAGCTAGTGTGCATATGAAATCAACTTGATCTGTCCTGAACCAGATGGTGAAACATTGACAGCTTTCGAAAAAAGTATGTGGGTGGACTTTTGGTATTTGACTCAAAAGTCTGACAATTTTCCAACGTTTTAGTGCCTTATCTTGCTCACATAAATTGGGATTGAAATTAGTTGAACATTTTATAAAAGTCTAATAATACAGCATAAAAAACTACGATTGAAGGGCCCGGAGTCCGTAGATGCGTACCTTCTGGCAAGTTTGTTTCTATTTCTCCAATCCTCTCAACCAATCGCAATGTTTTGTGATGTAGTGGACAAATTATTATAACTTGAGATAAATGCACTCGTGTTCCAAATTTGACAGACCGTCACGGAACCAGTGAAAATCCACCTCGGACCTCATAGCAAGATGCCTAGAGGCGAGTCGGAAGATTTGATGAGCTACCTATTTTTAACTAGAACAAAGCAGTGAAGAGAAAGTGTTGATAGCTCCGTTAGTGTATGGCAGGCTGTAAAAATTGAATAGAAGTAATTGATTATTGAGCGGAGTGCAGTAACCGATGAAACACAAATTATTTTACTTAGCTTTCATAATGCTAGATAGGCAAGGGGAATAATATTCCCTTAACTGGCAAAAAAATGCGCGCCTGATCATGCTCATGTACTACGATTTCACGCTCACTGGTTCTAGCTAGGTTTCTTCCCACTTCCCAAACCCAACGTGAGATTAAAATAAGTTTACTCCCATGCAAATTTCCATCGAGGGATATATAAATGGTGTATGGGGTGTATGAACTTTAAAAAAATGTTTCCTGTGCATCAAAATTGATCAAAGTTGATTGAACATAAAGGATTTAGCTCCATATAACGTGTAGATATTCTTAAAAACCCAATTACTCTTCAGTCAAAAAAATCTATCCACTCATGGAAAATACTCAAGCTCCATAGTCAAATGCCACCACATGACATATTCAATTCCATTTGCTTGATTAGGTCTAGAGTTTTGCAGAAATTTATATTTTATTTGTATGAGAAACCCACTTCTCACCCTCCCCTCCGCCTTCCAGAGAGAGAAGCGTCTTGAACCAACGAAGAAAAAAATCCTTCAGAAGGAGATGTTCACTCATCACAATGAGGCACCAAGAGTGGACAGTAATGTTTGCTAGAATGAAAGATTTGAAGAGAAAGTGTTGAAATTTCTGTCAGTGTACGATAGGTTGGAAATAGAATAGAAGTAATGAAAATTCATCGAAAGGGCATGGGTAAAGTAGTACTCGAACCAAGGACGTCACCCTTTACCTAACATCCCACTGCGAGATAGGTCCAGGCACGGACGAATCCGCCACCTCAACAGACAAAAGTAACGTGTTGGATCACGCTCATGTACCACTGATAGCTTTGTGATAGTTTCTAGCGGTAGTTTGTATGCACTCTGCTTTGATGCGCACATGGGAGAGGAGCTCTCTCCTTTTTGGGTATGTTTTGATTCGCAACATCTGAGATCACTGAGGTTTTTTTCTCGTCATCTCTCACTTACAGACCTCGGAGAGAAATACCGTGAAGCGTTGTGATTTTCGACACTTCTATTCTATTTCCAACCTACCGTACACTGACGGAACTTTCAACATTTTCTGTTCATATATTTCATTCTAGCAAACATTACTGTCCACTCTTAGTGCCTCGTGGTGATGAGCGAATATCTCCTTCTACATCGTAATCATTACTCCACGCACGGTAAATACAAAAAACATAACAATTAGAGTATAAAAAATATGTGAACAAGTTCAGTGATCGTTTGAAATTTCCTAGATTTTCTATTCGGATAAATATATTCGCTGGCTACATAGGGTATGTGTCCCTTAACTCAGCCTAATATGCAACAATTGATTGCATTTTTAATTATAACTCATAAGGTATTTGAGCTGGAAACGAAATTTAACTAGCTATACACTTGCAAAGATATATTTAATAAGCCATCAGGTAATATATATCACGAAAAGTTACGCAACTCATTTTATAAAGTCAGAAAATTTCGAGGGATATGGATGTAATATCGGTCTATGGGTACCAAATTGGGTCTAATCATGGATGCAAGTTCGTCCCATTCGCTAGATTTGTTATTAAATGTTGTCTATGTACGATTTGTTTTTCTGATTTTCTGATTCAAGGCGTTCCCAGCTGTATTCGCTTTATCCAACAAACAATTTCACAAATCAAACGTTACTTAAACAGCTAAGAAACACTTAAGTGATTTTTTCATATGATTTAGTGGCCATTCGGCAATCAAAACATTTTAATTCACTCAGCACAGTTTTTATTCCTTAAGTGTGTGTTGAGATGAGCCATCTGAAAAACATTCAACCGAAACTCAGGCATTTGTATTGTAAATATTACCAATAACAAAATTTTTAATACGCTTCCCATACAACAGGCCATGATTGGGAACCTAGAAAAAAATATGTTCCTAACATTGGGTCTATGGTTTTCATGTTAAATCATTGTTATTTTTATTATGTGACCTGTTAGTTTAAAATGTGTGACTTTTTTCTGTCCATCTTGGCTGCATTAAATTCGGTTTATAGGTTCAATTTCGGCAAATTTGGAACATTCGAATGTCGTTTAGATAATCTGTTCAGTTTAACCAGTAAATTCATGGTGTCTAAAAAGTTATGGAAATCGAAAATTACGCGGAAGTGTACAACTATAAATTTATGAGTAATGTCTCAAATGCTTTGAAATAAATCGGTCATCCTGGGAGCAACATGATTTTAACTAGAAATTAGAAGAAGAATTAGTATCTTCCATTTAATTCCAACTACCTTTGCTTATCTTCGACAGATACGCGTATTTCGTCTACAATGTGCAGACTTCTTCAGTGTCTCGTACTAATAACTCGAGGTAGTTGGAATTAAATGGAAGATACTAATTCTTCTTCTAATTTCTAGTCACAACATGATTTTGTTGATTATCACTGAATTAATGACATATTTGGTACATAGGCCGAATCAAGGAGCTAGACTAACATTACATCCCCTTACCCTATTTATGTTTTTTTCAAGATGATTTTGTTTGATTTTAAGAAAATTTAGAGAATGGTTCATTTGAAGACATTTTGATGAACTTTAACATTTCAAAAAAATAATTAAATACACTTGACTTAATTTTGGAAACAGCTGCCATAGTTATTTTATGGCAAATTCAAACGTGCGTGTGTGTGAATTATTTGAAACTCCTATCCTATGTAAAAAATTGGCCGGGGTAGGCGTGCCAGTGACTGAATCATTCTACGTTGAAATCCAAAACTGCTCAGCGAACAAAGTTGCATACCGAATAGGAACATTGTCAATTCCAATCGCAAGCTGGTCGTAAAAAGAACCAACACTTTAATTCACCAATCAACAATAAAATTAATTTCGAATTCCCAGTCCCAGTCCCCCAATGGCAGTCCGCTTCGTCGTGGCTAAATCACTCAAAGTGAATTCTTGGAATCATCCATTGAGAACTCCGACGGCCCAACCGACGGGGCTGCGCCAACCAACGGAGCGAGGACGGCCGCCTCACTCGCTGAACGGACCATTTATCGCACTAACGTGCGCGTTAAAATTCCTTCCTGTCTACGCGACCGAAATATCTCATCCAATCAAGCGACGATCCGGGCAAAAATGCGTCACTATTGCCGCCGAAACACTGCCGCTGATGACCGCTAACGATCGGCGGAGACGAAAATGACCGTCATTATTCTGGTCCTTTACATGTTCTAAGCCTGCGGAACCGGGTCGGAAGCTGGCTTGCCGCACTACTTCAAAATGATGACTGGATTGCGCTGCTGGAAGAAAACAGAATGATGAACTCATTAACATAAAATGAAAATATCGAATATCATCACCCTAGCCAAAATCGGACGAGCTAACAACTTGATTTCAATAATGAAATTATAGCTGGTGGTTAATAAATTCTAAGTTAACTTTTTTTCTTTCCTTATCCGCGCTCGCTCTTCTATGTTGAACGACAAAAAAATGAAAGTCATTGACAGTCTTGTTATCTGCGGCTTTGAAGACCGACGGTTGTTCGTGTGGTACATTAGAGCTTGGAGTATTATGATTATTCCCGAGCTAAGAAGTTCTGATAGCCTTGTCTTCTTTGTTGGATGATTCTGTTCCCTTGCTTCCTCCTATTATGATGAATACCATCGATAGTCGCGAGTTGCCGGGCATGATAATCTTTTTTTTTCTTTTTTTTTTCGGAGGTTGTCGAATATGTGTGTTGTAGGCATTCTTTCGATTCGGTTGGTTAAGGCCCGAGCTGACCAAGATCTCTCACGTCATATTTACAAGGCTCGTTGTTCGATTATTTTGATATTGATGATGGGAGCATTAGAAGGTTAGATTAATGAATTCAAGCTAAGCACGACGGCGATTTCCAATAGCAGCTTATATAGGTTTTTTTTTCTTTTCTTTTTTTCGGCGGAACAAGACAAGCCGAGCGCAAACAAGTTGCGTTCGTTAGTTTTTCCTTTCTTGCCACTCACTTCTGGACTCTCATGGAGTTGGTGGCGGCGGCGGTTAAGGCGACGGACGGTGGCATCCAGTGGCCTCTTGAGATGACTCCTCTTCTTTGGCTAGATTGATTGTTTTTCTCTTCTCTTTATTTTCTAACCCCCTACAAGATCCGATTATCTTGTACACTTTTTCGCTCTGTGCAAGCCCGCGACCGAGACGACGCGGCAGAAGTTCGACTTAAGGAATTGGGAATCTGCTTGAAAAGATAATTAATTGAATGATTCGAGGTTGCAAACGATTGATTTTCTTTTCTTTCTTTTTTTTTGTCTACGGGAAAGAATTAGGTTTGTTTGGCTAACGGTTCGAACTACATTACGCGGTTTGCTACCTGGGAAGATTTGTTTTCTTCGATGACTGTCCCAGTTTTCACTGGATTGATTCAATTTGGTTCAATCTGTTGTGGAAAGGCCGAGGAATGAATGGAACAATTGTTTCAAGTCTCCCAAGGGAAAATTTCTTGCACTGCAACGAGAAAGTGATCGGGTTTTTGTAGGTTATTTTGGTTGACCGACATACTCATGTGTCGTCGGCGTTCAAAACGCAGGTTTTGTTTTGGATTTGTAATTATAACTCTAGAATTTTTTATATTCCGGTGTCTCTCTCTAGCATTTTCTATCTTAACATTTGTATCACTCTTAAAGATTATGGCAAGTGGAGACACATATATTAGATGATAATTGGAATTATTTTCTTACATAAATATTAGAATTTGAAGCTGACGTGTTCGATAATAAACATGAAAAATGCTAAAATAATGCTGCAAAAAATGCCAATTTAATAAACTGTTTTACATACATAGAAAAAATAATGAATTTTAACAAGCGCGTAAAATTTCCCCTCGTTTGATATCAAGCTAAAAGAGGCGTAAACAACGAAATTTTCTGCAATTTTTCAAAAGGTTAGATTCAAGGGTTATCCGACTTAACTCTACAGCAATCATCCCATTGTTTGCGGCCAAATCTAGCAGTACATTTATGTGCATTAAATAACGCAGAAAATTCAATAATTCTTTTCATCGGTGTAGATGTCATCATTGATCTACACAGAGAAAAAGAAACATTTGGCCCGTAATCAGAGACACTTAGGGGATACCCACGAGTTTAGGGAAGAGAATCTTCTTCCAAAGCAAGTTCTCACCAGCAGCACTACAATCGAGCACTCGATTGACAGAATAAACCCAATAGATGGGGACGAAGGCCCGCCCCCGTTCCGCAAATGTTAACATTAGGGAGGAGGCAGTCCCATGCTTCCTATCCAAATCTTTTCACTTGGATGCCCTGATGGTCCCTCCCTTTCCCATTTATATATTATGTTATGAATATTTAGTATATTTTGTAGTGGTCATTTGATTTCTACCTTGTGTTAGAAGTAAAATTGGTTAGGGTTATCTACCGTTCTTAACTTATTGCTCTGTGTCGTCTCGGTGTTTCTGATGAGAATGAGAAAGCATTAGTTATTGGTAACATGCTATGCACATATGAGGTTTTCAGGGTGATATTCTCACAACGACCGTTCAGAATGGCTCGACGGATGCATATTAGAGATCATTCCCATTAAGTTTCCACTCGTTTACTCAATTCCATCATGTTTGGTTATAGAAGACAAGAAACATTTTACAACGTGCTATATTTGGTAGTATTACGGCAATTTTCCCCCATTGCATCTTCAAGTGATTAAAGCATTTTGCTTGTTTCAGTCCATACAAGCTTTCATGTAAACGAATTTTCCCGTTCTCATTTAGTGGCAGTTACATGAAGTACTCATTTAAAAATGATGTTTTGAAATCCATTTGATGTACAAACAGTTGGTGTTCATTTGCAAGTGCAAGTGCTAAACGAACACTTTCCAGCTTGGCAAATGTTTCTCCATAGTCGATTCTTGGACGCTGTGAACATCCCTTTGGCACTTACAGCGCCTTGCATCTTCCATCTTCTTTCAATGAGAAAATCCATTTTGAGAAATGGTTTTACTCTTTTTGGTACACAGTTAAAACCTGGACAGCATGGTTTTAACGTTAACATTGAAAAAATAGACCTTTTTTCGGATCATGATAAAAAAGCTAAGACATATAATTGCTTCTGATAAACTTCCCATAAGGGTAATTATTCAAGCTAACCTGAATAAAAAATTGTTCGCCCTTGCGAGCGGCATTCCGGCAGTTAACCAGAACATTCGCCATGGCCGACGAAAACATGCGTGTAGGCATATTTTTGAGTTCTTATTTTGTTTTATTTATCAATTCCTCCTCAGTTATCGTGACAAAATTGTTGGAGTAGATCTTACACTTCAGGTTGGCCTAGAAAATCTCGATGGGACTCAGCTGGGGCACGTTTGGTGGGTTCGTCAACTTGGGTACCACATCGATATTCAGCCACTTCATCTCCTCCAACGATCGCTTCGAGTAGTGGGCCGACGCCAGATCCGGCCAGAACACCACGTCTTCACCGATATGGTATTTGTTGATGAACTTACAGCAGGCATTTCGTACTATAATTTTTCCCGTTCCCGGCCAGTCCGGAACGAAAGAAGAGCAGCTTTGACATCCCCTCTGTGCTTATTGTCAGCCACAGCAGCACCTTCTTGGGAAACTTGGTGTGTGAAATGAAATTCACCTCGGAGCTAACTTCCTTTATGGGGGGAAGTAAAATACGAAGTGCCCTACCAGTCGTTGCCATCCATGTTGAGATAGGTCTCGTCGTCCATCACCATCGCCACGTAGCGATTCACCGGGAAAATCCAAGTTGACCATCTTATTCAGCCGCTTCCGTTGCGTCATTGCCTGCAGCTCCGAAACCAATGGACGCGACTTTCGCTTCCGGACATGTATGTTCATGTTCTCCTGGTGTTTTTTCACTGTTTGGCCGGTTGAACCGACCTCCTGGCCAAGCGCACGCAGCGATGTAGCCATATTTACTTCGGTTTTCTTCTTCAGCATCCTTTCCAGCTTCTTGTTGTTCAGGGTCGTCGGCCGTCCAAATCTGGGCTTTCTTTCGATGCTCTGATAGTTGTTTAATAGTGCCAAGATGTTGTAGATGCCGGAACGGGCGTATCCGGCGTTCACTAAGTGCCACACGATGTCCGTTTTCGACGTGGCGGGGTGCCGTTCTTTGAACGAGCACACTCTTTAACGGACTTGCCTCACTAGAAATTAGAAGAAAAAATAGTATTTTCCATTTAATTCCAACTACCTTTGCTTATCTTGACAGATACGCGTATTTCGTCTACAATGTGCAGACTTCTTCAGTGTCTCGTACTTATAACTCGACTAAAAGGAAACCTTCGCCACCTGCCTATATACTATTTTCTAAATACAAAACGTTTACCTATCATAATTTTGTTTATATCTATCCTATTATTATTTTGTTTGTACCTATCCTCAGTCAAAAACAAACGTACTTAATATCTACTTCGATTTTCTTTCTAAACCCAACCTAATAATTGTAAAGCTGCGGGTACTCCACTTCGTCGGCTTTGATGTCGTGTGGGTAGTTAGTTGAAGAGCCAAGATGCCTCACTGTTTTTGCCATCGCGGATAGAGTTTGCCTGATACAGCAGTCAAATTTTGTCTGCTGACTCATTACTATGATTGATGCTGCATGGGTAGTTTCGTCAGTGCGGATGAGGGTAAACTCATGAAAAGTCGGCCATTTTGTTTGGTTTTTTAAATGCAAACGTTATTACTATGTAGCGAATCAAGTTCATTTTGAAATGCATCTTTCCACATAGTCCAATCAGCTAACTTCTTTAACTCTTCAATGTTTTGGGGAATTTCTTCACTACAAATGATCGCTATTTTTGCTGTGCAGTCCGAGGACCAATGAGGCAGATTTTTATCCCCATTACTTCGTCTCAGTTATTATTCATCCAAATTTTCGTCAAAACTTCCATAATCAGTTTCGCTAATTGATTCTTCCAGTGTATTCTGGTCTTCTTATTGACCTCTTTGGATTAGCCCTTGATCCTTGTTCCATCTGTTCTTCCTCTTCTGCCTTTTTTTCCTCTTTGTCAGAAATTGATCCTTGTTCCTCATGATCTGAGAAATTTTTCTCATCGTTTAATCTTTTGTTTTATTCTTCATAAGATGACCACAAGAAAATGCGTATAGTAATCAATGAATGTCACGAAATATCCATAACCTTCATATGTCTCCAGTTACATGCTTTCACATACATCTGGGTGTACTATTTTCAAAGTTTATTTCAATCTTGGCAGTTTCATATCCTGAAATTTGAAACAGCTTGTTTTCCTGCCATACAATCTTCACACACACTATTTTGAATTGCTTCTCCAGAAGACGAAGTGGTACCCTCAACCATGCCTTTTTTTATTATTTTTTTCCAAACTTGCAGCGCTCAGGTGTCCCAGTATTTTATTCCATGTTTCAAATCTTATGTGCTTCCCTCCTAACGCTGAAGAGTTTGAATTTTCAACGGACTTTCCATCCCAAATAAAACCAAGGTTGAACAAACCATCAGTAAAATTTTCTCTCCCTATTATTTCATCTCCAAATTCAAAGATAACCTCTTTATTGGGAAAAGTAAGCCATTCCCTCCGTTGACTTACCTTTCTAACCGATAGAAGATTTTCTCAAAACCCAGGAATAAACAGAACATCATACAGTTCCAATTTCTCTATTGAATTCTTTCCGACCACTGCTCTTAGCTTCAACTTACCAATCTTCGTGGCCCGTGGTTTTCATTAAACTTGTCGGTTGATCTTCCTTCAGTCCGACTGTTCTCTGTCCAACGATCAATGTTAGTTATCTACTGATTAACAAAGTTAGCTTCAGTCCAACCGTCTGTAGTCTTATCGTACAACGTTGTCCGTCAGTCTAAGTCAAAACTGCTTTTCAATAGTATTCTAGTAAGCTCTGTATAAAATTAGACATATTTATGTATTTTCCTCGCATCCGGACGGTGTAAATAGTATTTAACCCAGTAATGAGCTACGTATGCCTAAACAATTTTTTTTCCTCTGTTCGGGACATAAACCACTGCGACCAGTAATTTGATCTATTGTAGTATATCCCGTAGCCTTTGTTTGGTGCATGTCAGGTTACTTCATCACTATTGAGAAATGATGAAGTATTCGGTATTGATACAGTTGTCATTGTTTGTTTGTTGGCAATGAATCAGGTTTAATTGAAAGTTTCCGCTGTTTAAACCCTTTGTGAGCGACAGCACTCTTCAAAGACGCGCCCCTTTATCAGTCAAAACCGGATTCATTTCAAACAAAACAATCAATAACTCCGATAGTGACCATGCATCAGAACCCTAGTCACAGCTCAATTCAAACTATAGAACATCAAATAGAAAATAAGAATTCACATAAATGAAGACTAACCATGTTTTCTTTATTCCAAGCTCATCCTCGGTGGCGCAACCCGAGTATTGTCACTTTTCACAAGACATAAAATGTAATAAGGCCAATTATACGTTCCTTTGACTACAAAAACAAATATGTTCCCTAGTTTGAATTAATTCGGACTAGGGTTCGGTGGTAGATCTGATACCCCGTAACGCACCACGAAAAGGTGATCTACCAGCGTTACGGGTTATGCCTGAACAATAAACTTGAACGTTTGTTTTTAATTTTAGGGGCAGTTCACATGCAAATCAAAACTAGAATAAGGTTCCTGTGCTAAGACGAAATAGGAGTGGGGAAGATGGACATCCCCCTACCCTCTTAGATAAGATCTGACCCCACCCGCCCACGTTTTTTATAAATATGTTTTATAAGAGTACAGGGTGTATTCGATAAAAATGGCACACAGAAAATCATCCGTAACTTTTGAATCGTATGAGTGAAAAACCTAGAAATTTGAGTAGATCTTATCCATAGTGTATTATTTACATCTGCCAAGTTTCATAGTTATACATTCAGTAGTTCCAGTCATGTCGTCGAAACAAGAAATTGTCCGTGAGAAAATTTTGTGCACTCACAATCAAAATCCAGGGGCGTCCCACCGGTGGATTGCTAAGAGGCTTGGAATTGCAAATACAACTGTGTCTCGTGTAATAAGAACCTTCAAGGAGCGTCTGAGTGTCCAAAAGAAGGAAAAGAGTGGTCGTAAAAGTGGTCCAATGGACAGTAAAATGGCCAGGAAAGTCGTACAACAATTCAAGAATCGTCCAAACATTTCAATTCGAGATGTCGCTAAAAAGTCTAAGGTGTCAGTCGGTTTTGTGCAGAAAACCATGAAGCGTGCTGGGTTACATGTTTACAAAGTGCAAAAAGCCCCAAACCAGAATGAAAAACAAAACATCACTGCGAAAACCCGCGCCCGGAAACTTAACACGAAGCTGCTCACCAAATCCGGTTGCATCGTGATGGATGACGAAACATACGTCAAGGCCGACTTCCGTCAACTTCCTGGGCAAGAATATTTCGTTGCCAAGTCGAAGTTTGATGTTCCGGAGGATGTTCGAAAGAAGAAACTATCGAAATTTGCAAAGAAGTTTCTAATCTGGCAGGCGATTTGCGGATGTGGTGAAATAAGTGCTCCCTTCATCACTTCCGGAACAATAAACGGTGCGATTTACATGGAAGAGTGCCTTGAGAAGCGTCTTTTGCTATTCATTAAGAAGCACAAAGGATCAACTCTGTTTTGGCCTGATCTAGCATCCTGCCACTACGCTCGAAACGTATTGGAGTGGTACCGAGCCAACGGAGTCAATTTTGTGCCAAAGGATATGAACCCACCAAATTCACCGGAACTTCGTCCAATTGAAAAATTCTGGGCAATTATGAAAACGAAACTTCGCAAACATCCCAAAACTATAAAAACAGAGCTAGAATTGAAGAAAATTTGGGTAAAAACAACAAAAACACTGGGAAAATCGGTTGTACAAAATTGGATGGGTGGAGTGAAAAGGAAGGTGCGGACATTCGGGATGGGAGACGAAATTGAAAAAAACAAATATTGTTGATCAAAACTCATTAGTAGTTCTTCATTCCCTGAAAATTTCAAGAAAATCCGATAATCAGTTTCATTTTGATGAGTATATATGTGTGTGCCATTTTTATCAAATACACCCTTTATTTATTGTTTTATGAATCAGGTACTTTGTTGAAGAATTATTTGTCTACCAAACCTCACCCTCCTTCTCACACACAAACTTATCAGCCCCCCTCCCTTCCTGGACACATTTTTTTCCGTACAAATAAATCATTCAAACTAGTTGAGAGGATTATTTTTTAATAGATTTCCATTATTTTCAAGGGATACATATCAACATCTTTAACTAATTTATTCTTTGTCTCCATTTTTTATACTGCAGGATGAATATACTACAAAATAAAACATAATTTTCATTGATTAATGGTCATAATAAATTTAATTCATTAACTTTCTCTTAAAACTAAATCAAATTCACAAGCAATTCTACTCCTTTTCTACATTTTAATCAAGAAAATCAATCAAGCAAAATCATCATCCAGTTGTTCAACACCATCCATTAATTTGTCTGGTGCATTGTATTCAGTGTTACAATTTTCAGAGCTGTCAAGATCTTCGAATACTAAAAGTGTCTTTACAACATCTGGATATTAAAGTGATACCTTATTTCGCATTGTATTACCTAGATTTATTAAACTTATCAAAGAATCGGATGAGTTCATAGCTCGAATAAAGACGTCTTGTAGATTATCAACTCGTGACCTTTTCCTAGCATGATGGAAACGACATTTTTTTTTAGTAGTTTATGTTGGCACACTGCTGCTTCTTCAGCTAGTATGTAGTATGTAATAGGTAGGTAGATAGTATGTACTAAGTAGTAGGTGGATAGTGGTTTTTAGGAACATAAAGATTCCTGAGTATAGTTGGTAGAAATTGTCTTCCACGAAGTTCTTTCCAATAACAAGGCGCTTCTTTTGGTGTGAATGAAAACTAGGGTGGTTCTTATTTTCAGAGAAATCGAAAGTCAAACTTTTTCATTTGCAGTAATAAAGGCATATATTATTCAAAAAAATTGTAGAATTAATAAATTCAAGCAACTTTGATCATATAATTTTTTTCATATCTTTTGATATGACCGAAATACAGCATTTTTTTCGGTGTCCCTACAGAAAAAACAGTTTTTTACTCTAACTTTTTATTTCAAACTTGCCAACAAAGTTGTACTCAAACGGTTTTTATGACTTAAAAAAATAAAAGTTTTGACGTGTAAATCTTACTGATGTCTCTTACCGTGAGCGAGTAATAAACGATTTTCTTATAAAATTACGACCTGTTCAAATATGTTTTATTCAATTTGAAAAAATAACCTATATCCAGTTTTCAGATATGATATGCAATAATAAAAACCCTTTCAAATGCTGTAAAGATATATTTTTTTAGTCTGCCCAAACTATGAAAACTAACATTTGAAAAAGGCCTATTTTGTTTACAAAAACAATAAGAACTTTTGTTTGAAGCACGATAGAGACAACTTCAGCACACCAAAAGTTGCAACTTTCATTGCTGAAAATTTTTAAATAAAAAAGTTACAGCAAAATAACTGATTTTTATAGGGACACCCTAAGCTACGTAGGATCAAATGCTCTAATTCGGTCATTTCAAAAGGTACAGAAAAAAATTACATGCTCGAAGTTGCTTGAAATGATTTATTTTACATTTTTTTGAATAATGTATGCCTTCATTTCTGCAAAGAAAAAAGTTAGATTTTTTTTTGAAAATAAGGACCACCCTAGTTTTCATTCACAACAAAAGATGCGCCTTGTTATTAGAAACATATTTGTCAAAAACAATTTTGCTCCTAAACTTCAAACTTAGGCTGAAAATGTACCTTTCCAGTTAAATTCGCATTCTGGACCACTGTGCACTTTTGTTAGAATAAAATCATTTCGGTAATATTGAAAGTGATAGCACTCTAAGCAACTTATATTCTAAGTCTTAAGTGTTTTAAGATTCAATTCTTAAGGTTACTTAGAATAAGCGTGTTGTAGTATCGATTGTTTATTGTTTACATATATTTCAGGTTTCGTCCAGCGCTTCAACGTCATCATCCAGTCGACATTAGATTAACAGTCAACAATCCAATTTTTTTTTGTTGGGGCGTGAAACCGCTGCGTCCACTGAATTACACGAATTCTGTGGTAACTATTGAAAAGGAGATTGTGTCATATGAATGGCAAATTGTAATTTTTTATGTTTTACTCATTGGTGGTGTTCATTTCGAAGCGAAACATTATTCTTAACATAGTATTGTGTCAATTCGGACTATTTAACTCATTTAACTAAGTGAATTAATACGGAACAAAATTACCCTATGTAAGTATATAATTCTTAAAGGTTAACAATCTTAATGTTAGTTTTAAAACTTAAGTTGAATTCCTAAAATTAATTGAATCTAATCTAAACATCAAAACGGGACCACTCTTATATTATTATAAGAGCAAAGAGATAGAGAGAATTAGAATTGCGCTTATCCGCAATATTATCCACTGGTAGTATTCAATTATAGACGCTGTACATGGTCAAAAGATTGTAAATTGTAGGTTAGTGCAAAATAAACCTTCTACGGAGCAAGATTACCTCTCGTTGTTCGATTAAATCCAATCAAGCATGATTTAAATCACGAGTTTCGTGTTAATCCGAAAGTATTCCCGGTGAAATGTTGTTGCTAAAAATGATGTTTTTCGTGGTCCTGTGGTCACAAAACAGCGTGGAGAAGCTCCCTAAATTGCGTCAACTGTGCAGTGTAGTACGAGAAAGTGCGTCAAGAGTAATTTACAAAATAATTTTTCCAAGCAAGGGGGTGAAAAACGACAAACTGACGCTGTTCTCTCCAGTGCACTCAACGAAGTTATCTTCTAGGCTGTCAATATCTTGACAGTGGAAATTCCTTCGAAAAGGAACGGGTAAGCCTATCAGATACGAAACATATTCAGTTGTCAAAAATTGATAACCTGATATTAGAGTTTGTTATTGATGTTGTATTGATTGAGAGCAAAGGGTCATATCATAAAAGCTAAAATTAGCGTAAAATTGCTAATTGCGCTAGACTGTTGAGATATTCAAGAAGACGGACTGCGATACGTGTGGTCCTCCCTTAGCTCAGTCAGTAAAGGCGCAGCTACAAAGCAACACCATGCTGGAGGTGGCTGGGTTCGATTCCCGGTCTGGTCTAGGAATTTTTCGTTAAGGAAAATTTCTCGACTCCCTGGGCATAGCGTATGATTGTACTTGCCACATAATCATACTAATGCAAAAATGGTACCTGGTACCGAAAGCTCTCAATTAATAACTGTGAAAGTGCATCTAGAACACTAAGTTGAGGGCAAGCAATAAGCTAATTGTGAAAGCAATAGCTTGAAATGCTAAAGAAGAAGAAGAAAGAAGACTGCGATACGTTGGATGTGAACACATGTCTTCCGAAGAGAAGAGATAAATTTACGCTGGCAAATAATTGGTTGCCTGCTTGATTTAGATTTTGGTATAATTTCTTGTCTTGCTGTTTTTTGCTACTCTTTTATATCAATATTCATTATAACTTCACCTTCCTTAAGAAAACCGGGACCATCTTTTTACCCAGAAGAGAAGTTAAAAATTCTACTTAAGCTATTTAAAGTAGCGGTTGTTTATTTGTATTAGAATTCTTTGCAAACAAGCGTAATTCTTCATCTTAAAGCTACTGTAAAATCACACATGAAGGCTGATAAATAACTGTTTTGTATTTGGATCTCTTTCTATTTTCAATGATCTTTATGGTAATGCGAACGATAACGAAATATATTTTGAATAAGTTATAGAAAAGGTATTGTTCCAACCAAAAAAACAAACTGTTAGTGATGGGATATCGGCTATCTGTAGGATTTTTTTACAAAAACAGAAAAGTTCATTAGGAATTGAAAACCTAATAAATTTGAATCTTGTCCAACAAATCAGACAAAACTATTCAGCAATACCAGCCATCGGACCACACCGGCTAAAACGAGCTGCTCGGGAGTTTGTATCTCGAATCAAGATAAGCTGACAACTAATACAATCATTTTTTATGAGAGGACTATCCTCACCATATTTAACCAAAGGCCAATTTAACAATACATTATTTTTTTCCAAGAAAATAGTCAAATTTGTCGCATAAAGGCGTTAGAAAACCAAAAATAGAAGCCAACGTCAAGCAAGCTATTTGCCATATTGCCCACATCAATAACTCAATGCTAAATCAATATGAAATCCAATATTGAAGCAAACTCTCAAATCAAGAAATACAACATGCAACCGGAATCGACCTGCTCGTTAGTAAAGCACAAGGAGGTGATATGCTTTCCCACCAGCGAGCGAGCGCCAAGACCTTGAGCGCAGAGTAGAAACGCTTGGAATTCCTAAGCTTCTAGCCAATGTTGTAAATACTCACCTCAACGAACGCTCAATACCTGTTTTCGAGAGAGATAACTCACAGTGTTCATTTTCGTACCAGCATTGCAGAACGAGATGGAGCGCGACGGTTTGAACGATATGGTGATTCGACTCACCGCGAGAATAGGAAAAACCAGAGAATAAGTTCATAAGAATCAGCTCTATCTCTCTCAGACCTTGAGCACGATCGTAATAACTCATGCAACGTTTGACTCGCAGTCTGAGCATTATTTTGTTGAACAAACAATTTCTTGCTCACTCAGTTGATCGCTAGCAGTTGTCTGGTTCGGAAATTCCAGCAATGCCGCCGCTTGTGTGAGACAATGGCAAAACGAGAAAACAAGGAACTGATTTCCGTTGTAATGCTAATCCAGACGGGCCACGTTGGGATAGCGGCTAGTGTGTTGAAGACTCTGATAAGTGAGCGAGTAAAATATAATTTAATATACATAATTATCAATTTAAAATCGATTTCGCATCGCGTCTTGGTCATCATGCGTTTGCCGCAGTGTATGAATCAGAATGAAAACATGAATACTGGAATCATAATGTATATATGGAACGATTAAAGAAATGGTTGAAGTAAAAACTAGAAAATAAATGTATATAATTATTGAGATTTATCTTCTTTTTCTGCTATCTTCATTCGGTAATGGATTTAAAGTGGTAGACTGATATTATAAATATCTATTTTCTTTTAAACTCAGCATAACACGCACTTTAATAAAAAGATGGAATGTGACTTTCAAAATCAAATTGGTTTATTTATCTTTGCATCGTACCGTTATATTTCAAATCTCGCGTATCATTTGAAAAGAACCAACCGACGATTCTCTTCTCGACTTTCTGTTGTATACCACGGCAAAATAAACAAATCTTTGGCTCTGCGTGTAGCTTTCAACAACTTATCAATACAAAGATATTTTAATAGCTGCGTTATTAACAGAAGTTGATGAACGATATCGGTCAAAAAGTGATAGTTCCTTTGCTCGTGGTACGCGAGAAATCGCTGGCTACTGAGATGTTGTTAAAAATCTAACACAGTTTCTTAACCGCAATCACGGCATTCCATTTTAAATTACGACACGAAATATTGAAACGCCATTGACCCCATTGCAGCAGTCAGCTGTTGGTATGAAAAGTGTATTTGTTTGGAGCGTAAACATTTTTTATTCATATATAATCATTGTATTTGTACAGGCCTCAAATCGAGATGTAACTCATTAACAGAGACAAGTTTTCTGTATTCCGTGATACATTAAGATTCATCTTCAAACTAACGTTAAGCGTGATCCGATAAATTAGATTATGCAGCAATGAACAATCGTGTACAATTCGCAATCCTTATCAAACTTTTTACGGGATGGCTTTTTAAGAAGGGCACGTCACTCTCGCTGAAACTGTTGGAGTAGAATTCACAGCATCACAATCGAATCGATAGGATAAGAATAAAGGTAGTGTTTGTACCCTCTAGACGCCGGTTGTCATACCACTCCATTGTTCAATTCCAGATTTAGTGATCCCTGATGCTTCCTCCTTTCCCAATATATAGTCAATGTCATATAGTAATTTATAAAATAAAGTGAATGAATATTAGAATGATGATATAATATAGTGAGTGAATATAAGAATAATAATAACAATTCCATTTGTGAACCTGAAAGTTTAGACAATGTAAAAACGAGTAAAAATATGGTTTAAAATTATTTTTCAAAACTTGGGATGTTCATGGATGATCTGAGATTATAGAGCATATAAAGAATAGTAAACCTAAAATTTCTAAGTGCTCTTCCTTTTCCTTTATCACAATAACTTTTTGTAGTAGAGTACTATAGTGATTTTAATTATGTGAATTTTTGTATTGCGGAAAGGCGGATTTTATATGGTGCACATTTGAATTTAAACCTCCTTGGTCTTTTGCAGTAAGCATAATTATTGCATCCGTTGCATCGTACCAAAAATTGGCTAAGATCAGGATCAACACAAGCTTACCTTATTTTGCTCCTCATGGTCACAGGTTTGGTCAACCGATTGCTCATCACAAAACTAATGGCTGCCTCGCAACGGTTGCTGCCAGAACAATACAGTTATCAGCTACCTGATCAATGGTTGCGATCGTCAGTGAACCCTCAGGGTATTAGCCACCGCAAGCTGTCAATCCAATATTTGATCCCCGCCATTCCGCACAGCTTGAATAATACCGAACGAATCCGGAAATCTGAAAGCCACGAATCACACCTTAAACAATATGTTCAATAGGATTAAAAAAAATGACGTTTCGATCGAATATACTTTGTACGGAAGGTGGTCTAGCATCTCCTAATCGTCTACTTCGCTTCTTGAATATGATGCAAAAGATAAGTCAAATGTAGGTGAAATAGAAGTGGAGACAGATTATCTTATACAATTTTGACATGTTTCATGATATACATTTAAAAAGTCACTAAATGTACAGTCCAAAACTCACTAGAAAACACAGCACATCTTGAACTCATGGATATCGATAGTTAAGGAACTGCATATTTTTTATAACAATGCTGAGATGTAATTCATATATCGGCTTACACTGCGCTCTGTTTGCTGACATTTAAATATGTATTCGATGCCAGATGCACACTAAATGTCTTGTCCACGCACGTGCTTTATCAGCCAGTACGAAAATTAAACCGTTCTCGCAAACCTCGATAGCCGGATGCACACTAATTTTATAAATTCTTTCTATAAAGTCTTTATAAATTACACCAGAGATGCATCATAAAAGCGACACAAGCTAACGCCAAGATATAAATAATGCAAACCCAATATCACTATCCCACCAACAAGCTTTACTAAATAAGCAGGAAGCAAATAGGAGGTGATAAAACAAATCCCCACCTACTAGACGCAAGCGAATTATCCGTAACATCTTGTTCAACCAGCATCGTTAACTCAATGAGCAAACCCGTCAGCTGCTCATGCGGTACTCACTCACCATGCGAGTTGGTTCCTCGCCACTCAATAATAGTTCGTTTCATAGCATGAAGAGATGAAGCGCAATGGCAAAAATACACATTCACTCTCCTGCGGAAACGATAGGGGATGATGAACAGCAGCATTATTTGTGTTCTCTCCTCTCGCGAGCAGAGAACTCTCGGCTGCAAATCGTGAAAACGCTCATGATTCAACAACACTGCTTCTAGCTTCCTCCTGTGAGCCAGACAGGCACAGGAATTCCAATCTCCCTGGCCAGCAGCGTGACTCTGTGTGTTTGTATCGCGCATCTTTGACAGCCCCAAGCCATCGATCCGTATTGATTACAACGAGATTTCGGGTTCGATCCGCAAGGAAATCGATCTTCCCTGACCGTAGGCAACCACTCACTTCGGCAGCCGCCTTTGCTTGTTAGACTAGACCAGACTAGTTAGATGTAGAATAAATAAAGAAAAATTAATAAAACTGTATTATTTATGCCCACTTTGGGTGATAAATTATACTCCGTTCAGTATGCGTGTTTGTTTCTCCTTTTTTTATGGTCCGTCATTGAAGAGCGATTGGATGGTCGCGCGCGCTCGCGGAGATGTCCAATTGCATCCTCACCCATAGAGCCCATAGAGAACATCCAGCTGATTTCGTTTTACGAGCCTCTCCTTTCCTCGGAGCAGAGCTATCAAACGAATAACTCTCATCGGTGAGAACAATCTTTATCTTTCTCCCTAGTCGAGACTATCGGACTTACTACATCATTAACGGCTATTGAATGGGTGCCCGGGCCGTCCCTCGAGGTATGGTATTTATGAGGACCCAGTTTGGATTTTTATCACCAAGCCTCACATATCCCACCGGGCCGGGAGAATAAAAAGCAAGAGTGAGAATACTGGTACGTTTCTCCTAGTTTCGGTTTTACTAGCATTTAAATTTGTGTGATTGATAGTTAATGAAGTTACGGACGTGATGAAAGTTTTGAAATTTAAATTAGGCAATTTCTTCCGCCGGCTCTGCGCTAACGAACCACGGCCATTACGCGTCATTAGTCTCGGAGTCCCACGCCACATATAAATGTCCACATTCGTCGCACTGGCTGGCTGGCTGGGATCGATTGGTTGCGATCGTTGTGGTCCATTGTAGCACTAATTTTGATTTAGTGGAGCCTCGCTACCGGTTATCGGTCAAGGGGGCGATTCTGGCAAGCGAGGAAGACATATTCCGCCAACAATCGGGAATGTTTGATTTTGGCATTGTTGAATATTTTACGTGTCATAACAATGTTTGTTCTGTCATGCTGCGAGTCAGACGAGGCAATTGATTGTTCCGATAAATCAAGCTGCGGGAGTAATGATGATTGATACTTGGAATGGGATCTTTGATTTGGTTTGAATTGGTGCGATATCTTCTGGAAGAGTTTGGTTTTGTTTACTTCTTACGAACTAGGAATCATTATTTCAAACTCTAATGAGCACGGTCAGTTATTGGGCTGACCCGTCAATTGGCGGCTTCTAGTGATTGCATCCGACAGCCTTGGAATATTCGATCTATCCTCGCTTGCGGAAAGACTCGGATGGAGGATGAAGGAAATATCAACGAAGAAGCAACGCCAAAGGAGAATTAGAAAATATCTTAACAAGATATGGCTGAAAATAATTCACCGATACCTCTTTCACACGCTACCACACAAGGATCCACTTCAGGCTGGAGGCAGCAATTCAGTGAGGTATGCACAGATCAGCCTTTAAGCTATGAGGAAATGATAAAGGTATGTGTTTTGTGCGAGACAAGATAGATTAGGATCGCCTCGCTCTTTGAAGTTCGCTGCTCGGAGGAATCCCCTGGGTGCAGCCGGATGGTTAAGCTCTGAGTGCGGGAGTTGTTATCGTCAAGCTACCACCGGATTCGGACTGTGCGGACAACTGCGCACAGACTTCGACAATAAAATCCACACCAAATACGTTGATTGGCTCACTGTTGCTCTGCGGGAAAGCATTTTGCCTCGGTGCTGTAAAAACTATAAAACTATAAATGAAATATATAAATAAATTATTACTGACCGTCATATTTATAAATTGTTTGTTCAGGGCCGCCTCGATCGAACCACGCACGATATGTCCGTAGGGAGGATCACCTCCCCTTAAGAGTGGCCAACCAACCAACCAACCAACCAGCCGGATGATATCGAAATCAAGCCATTTGCGCATGAGGTGATCTTTTCGTCGTATAAATATACGCACTTCGTCAGTTTCGCTGCTGCCGCCGGTAGAAATAAACGAGAATCACTCAGCGCATTCACCACTCCGCACCGGGGCGAGACTGACCAGAAGAATCCCAGCTCCTATGCCTCCTTCCTCGCACACGAAACTCTTTAACAGTGGATATTCGCCGCTGGGTCCCGCTTGGGAGGACGGGACGGAATGGAAACCCGATTTGCCTTATAATTAAGTAACAGAAACTTGTTTTTAAGGCCGCGAGGAATGACTGAGCTGGCGCAGAATATTTCGTGTGTGTTAACAAGGTTTCGCCTATCCTCTCAACGCAACTCGTCGACGATCACGCGGCAACAAACAGGCACCGAAATGAATTCCCGGATGCATCGTCGTTGGAGGGGCGAGATTTTCGACACGGCTTTCAGCGGGTTGTCTGCCACGGTCTGGCGATGGCTTCCGAGAGAGCGAACGAAATTTAGTGGTTGACCTAGTTCTTTGCCTCGGTTCTGAGGCTTATTTGCGGTGCGAATTCATGTTATTGATTGTACGGATAAAGTAACGGTTCAAATACTCACAAATTTAGTTGTTCCGAAAACGTTCCGTTTTGTGGCGATTCAGATTATGCTTAATGATAGGGTTTATCAAATATTTTAAGATTATTGGAGAAACACAGCTTCTGCGAGCACACGTTGAGCAAATTTCTGCTCAAATCCGATTCTTTGGCTTTCGTTGTTCAGATGAGAGGACCACCGAGACACTCTAGTCGGAGATAAATTCCATTTCAAATCTCAGCTCTTTATATTTGATTTCTATTCCATCGTTTGATGGCAAGCCGGAGAACTGGCCAAAATTCAGGAAAGTTTTTTCGGACATGATGGCAAGATCCAGAAATTCCGATGCAGTCAAGTTACAGCACCTTCAGAGGGCACTAGAGAGTGGATCCGACACCAAGATCATCGACCTGAAAACGCTCAGTGAAGGAAATTTCGCCCACGCTTGGAAGCTGCTGCTTGACGTTTACGAAGACGAACGGAAGGCAGTAGACTCTCATATCCATGGCCTGCTGAGCTTGAAGCGCATAAACAAGGAGTACTACAAGCAGATGAGGGAGCTGTTGAACGAGGTAACCCACCACGTTGAAGGACTGAAGCTGCTGAACCAGAATTTGGCGTATCCGAAAGATTTGTCGTCGTAGTCCTCTCCGATGCTCTCCGACCCCGAAACGCGGAAACGGTGGGAGGCCACTATTCCTCACAAGCAGATTCCGAATTATGAAAACACCATCAAGATCTTGAAGGAGTAATGTTCGCTATTGGAACGCTGTGAAGTTAGTCATCCCAAGTTTTCGTAATCTAAGGATTCCAGCCAGAAGTCCACCCCAAAGCCCCCACCGGTGAAGTCGTTCGCTAAGGCTACACCCGTAGCAAATAGTGATGCGACGTGTGAGATCTGCAGTGCGAGCCATCCCAACTTTAAGTGCGATTAGTTTCTATCCCTGACGGTACCTCAACGTAGAGTCAATGTAAGAGAACTTAATCTTTGTATCAATTGCTTGAGGAATGGCCATCTTGCCACAAAATGCCCTTCAAATAAGTCCTGCCAGCAGTGTCAATGCAGACACAATACATTGCTCCATGATCAAAAACTTCCAAAGTTTGATTCAAAGCCCGTTGTTGAAATTTCAAATTCTAATCCAGAATCTACTCAAGTCCAAGTACCCAAACCAAATTCGACCCAAGCAAGTATCCAAGTTCCTTCCCCTATTGAAAGTGTTTCGTCTTTGTCCAATCCAGTCCATAAGGTTCCTCGGTCAGATTGCACACTTTTGCTTACGGCCATGGTTGATGCCCTTGACAGCCATGGTATTTCCCATGCTCGCCGTGCATTCCTCGATTGTGGTTTCCAACCACATTTGGTTTCCCGTTCATTTATAGAATGTTTGTACCTTCCCATGTACGTCAGGTACCTTCCCATGTTGAAGTATTTGAGGCAGTCGGTAAAACATCGGTGCTGGACAAGAAGAAGACACTTACGCTCCGTTCTGGTTGTACGGAATTCCAGCTCAAATAGAATGTTTGGTCACTGAGGTGGTGACTGGTCCTCTGCCTAGTCGTAAGTTGAATCCTCGATCTTGGAAAATTCCCTCTTGTTTTTTCGATTTGAAGAATGCTTGCATAGATTTGAAGAATATAAATCGTTGTCCCATTGTAGGCAAATTTTCGAGTCTGATGATGCGCCTGGGAAGTTGGTTCACTATTTGCCCCACCATGCGGTGTTAAAACCAAGTATCTCCACCAGCCGTTTGAGAGTTGTCTTTGATGCCTCAGCTAGAACGACTGGTCCATCTCTTCACGATGTCTTAATGATGATATCTTTTCGATAATCCTTCGATTCCGTAAGCATCGTTTTGCGATAACGGCTGACGCTTCCAAAATGTACATAAGAGTCCATGTTGATGGAAGGCACTCCAGTCTGCAACGAATTTTTTGGAGAGAAAATCCCAATAATCCACTACAGATTCTTGAGTTAAGCACCGTTACCTACGGGACGGCCAGTGCCCCATTTTTGGCCACCCGATCACTGTTACAGCTTGCCCGTCATGAGTCACAGCGTTTTCCAAGAGCGTCCAAGGTCTTGGAAGAAAATGTTTACGTAGATGACGTGGTACCAGGACCTGTTACCATTGAACAGGCTGTACAGCTTCGTTCTGATTTGACACAGTGTGCAAGCAATGCAACCATTCTTGACGCCGTCCCTGAAGAAGATCGCGAAACGTATTTTGAGTTTGAGGGTTCTGATGTGAACAAGGTCATCAAAACTTGAGGCCTACTATGGGATCCAAATAAGAATGTTTTTAGATTCCATTGTGGTTTGCAATTCCAACCGTCGTCGTCAATGCCAACCAAAGGTATTGTTCTCTCCGAAATTGCGCGGTCAAACAGACCCCTTAGGCCTTGTTGCTCCGGTGATAGTTTTGGCAAAGGAGATCATGCAACGTTTGTGGAAGGACGGATTAGGATGGGATGATCCTTTGGAAGGTGATATTCTAGTCTTAGCTTACGTTCAGATATTCCTTGAAATATATTAACGCTTTTAAAATTTTTGAGGTTCATGGTTTCACAGACGCCTCTAATCGTGCTCATGGAGCAGCAGTTTATTTGAGAATTGTTTCTGCCGTTGATATCAAGGTTTCACTGCTCTATAGTAAATCGAGGATTGCTCCACTGAAATCTTTGACAATTCCTAAAATGGAATTATGTGCCACCTTGTTGTTGTCCAGATTGATTCCCAAATGTGTCTCATCCTTTAAGATGAATATTCAGCGTCATTGTGCTCGCTTGGTTGAAGAAGTCTCCCAGTCAGCTCGAAGTTTTTGTCCACAATCGCATAACGGAGATCAATGCCAAAATCAGTTGTTACTGGTCTCACATCCGTTCTGAAGATAACCCAGCTGACGTTGTATCCAGGGGACAGCTACCACAGAGTCTTAAGAATAATATTATTTAGTCTTTGGTGGACCGGTCCGTCAATATGAAGTCGTCGTTCCTGACATGTTATCAGAATCCAAGTTGCCTGATATAATTTCGGTTAGTTCAGAAATCTCTGTTCCCATAGTTCTCCAAGACGTTCCTTTCCTTGAGTCCTTCAACTCGTTCCGAAAACTGCAGAGGGTTGTTGGATATGTCTTGCGTTTTGTAAACAATTTCAGATCCGCCCGTGCGGACCGTGTGTCCAACAATTTTTTACCGTACCCGAATTGCGTAAATCGATAATTGTTATTATTTTACTGATCCGACAACTTGAGCTTTCGAATGAGATTAGTTTGATTTCTTCTAGGAAACCTAGTCGTCAGTTGTCAACTCTGGATCCTATATTGGTGGACGGCTTGTTAAGAGTTGGTCGTAGATAAGAGAACTCTCGTCTACCTTATGATGCTCGACACCACATTTTGTTTCCGAATAAGAGTCCTGTTAGTGAGCTGCTCATTCACGATATGCATTTGGAAAATCTTCATCTTCTTCCCTCCGGATTAATGTCACTCCTGCGTCAGAGGTTTTGGTTGATTAATGCTAAATCAACTATGCGTAAGGTGTTGAGAAAATGTGTAACTTGTTTCCGATCCCGCCCTCGTTGCTTACAGCCCATGATGGCTCGCTTGCCCTAAACCCGTGTTGTTCTTTTCGCTCCATTTTCACGAATGGGTGTGGATTTTGCCGGACCGGTATTCATAAAGGTTGGTCTCCGGAAGTCCGTTCGTGTGAAGGCCTACATTTGTATTTTTGTATGTCTTGCTACCAAAGACATCGATTCGTCAGTCGCCGTGATATTGTAGGAGAAAATCATTCCGATCATGGCACAAACTTTGCTGGAGCAAAGTCAGATCTCCATGGACTGTACCTGATGTTCCGAGACGATCAGGCAAAGGAAAGGATTGATGATTTCTGTTGTCCAAAGAAAACCGTTTGGAAATTCATTCCACCTCGATCTCCGAATTTTGGAGGATTGTGGGAGGCTGGGAGGAGGAGTACAAAAACACATTTACGTAAGGTTTTGTCCAATGTTTGTCTCAATTTTGAAGAATTCTACACTATTCTTACGCAAATAGAAGCAGTGCAAAATTTCTCCAACTCGTTGGATACCCATGAGCCGTCTGCCTTAACGCCTGGTCATTTTTTAATTGGCAGAGAGTTAGTCACTATTACCGAACCCACATTTGTAGAACTCCCGTGAACCGTTTTAGCCGTTGGCAGTTTTTGCAAGCTCTTAGATAGCATTTTTGGAAACGTTGGTCAAATGAATATCTAAACACCTTGCATGCTCGTTCGAAATGGGTTAAGGGATCTTCAAACGTAGTTCCCAGACTAATAGTTCTGATTAAGGAAGATAATTGTCCTCCTTGAAGTGATTACCTCATCTTGAATACTGTTTGAATTACCGTTTGAATACTGCATTAGCCCGACCAAGAGTAATGTGGAGAGCAGGTGCAGTCGAGTTATTAGTACGGACACTGAAGAGTCTGCATTGTAGACGAATACGCTTCGTTGAAGATAACCAAAGGTAGTTGAATTAAATGAAGATACTGATTTTTTCAATTTCTAATAACATTACAGTTTTTGTTTCTGAAGAGCCGCATAACAAAGGCTCATGCACACAGTTGTAGAACCGTTTTGCTCTTTTCTCATCTGTGACTTCTTCCTTCCATTTCTTGAAAAATCCGTCAATAACCCCAATGTCCGAGCTACACGAGACTCCATTTAATGATTATATTTTGGAGAAATACAGTAGGAACAGGAAAAGCTAGAGCTGTGTCTCATAATTCCAAGCAAAATACTTATAATCTTCAGGTCCCCTGCAATAATCGCCTAAATCTTTTGGAGTTCCAAGATATCATACCAAACTTGCGCTATGCTTTGGTATTTGTCTGGTATATTAGAGCAAGGATAAACCTCATTTTCAGTCTCTTTTTCCTTATTCCTTATTTTTTTCAGTTTCATTTTTAGAAACCGCTTTCTCTTGGATGTTTTGAATAGATTTGACAGAATGGTGAACGTGATTTTGAAAAACCTTCCACTCCCGTCAATCCCAATTTTAATGGTTGTTAAACTACGCTAGCTATACGCTAGCTATACAAGGCGACCTGCGGACCCTCCGCAGACAGCGAGGCTGGCGAGTGACAGCCATGGACCGAATAGAATGAAGACAACTTCTGTGTACAGCAGAGGCCACGCCGGCCTTAGTCTGATTGGTAAGGTAAGGTACTACGCTAGCTGATGATGGCGTTAACCATTCCATGTATATCGTTACAATAAACCACTGGTTTCAAGATTTTATCGACTCTGAGTGTTAACATAAATTTATATCCTCATTTAGAATTTGAACCTAGTGTGGATGAGGAGAGCTGTAATAGTACTTGGTGGATGCACTAACTACGCTATAGTTATTCTTGAAAAGACTCTTAACTAGCGCAGCTGAATACACAACTTTAGATTAGAGGCAAAAAAAAGAATTCCTAAGTTCATGGCTCGTATCTGTCATTTGAATAATGAAACCAAGAATAAGAGTCTTGAATTAATAAAGATGAGAGTTCGTTTCATGGATTTTTATGCATGAAAACAAAAATGGATTTGTTTCCGTGTAGTTTCTATAAATTTTGAAATTTTATTTGGTAAGATTATTATAATTGTTAACGCTTATATGATATTTGAAGCCTAACAAAACAAAAAATGGAAAAAAATATCCTATGGCAAAAATATAACATTGCCGAGTGTGGGATTTGAACACTTGCCCGTGATAGGTTTGAAGCTTCTTTGCTAAGCCAACTCCGATTCTAGAAATCAGAAGAAAAGTTAGTATTTTCCATTTTATTCCAACGAGGGTAAGGGGATGTAATGTTAGCCTGGCTCCTTCATTCGGCCTATCTACCAAATGTGTCATTAATTTAGCGATAATCAACAAAATCATGTTGCTTTTAGGATGACCGATCTAATCCAAGGCAATTGAGACAATATTAATCAACTTGATTGTTCACTTCCACGTTATTTCCGATTTCTTGAACTTTTGAGGCATCGTGATTTCACTGGTTAAGCTGAACAGATGATTCATAGATCTTCAAGTGATTTAAATTTGACCTAATTGAATCGATAATGCTAGTAATGCAGTCGGAATGTGCAGAAAATAGTTACGTGGAATGTGCAAAAAACAGTTAACTAACTGTTCACATAGCTAAAATAACAATGATTTTCCCAACTTTGGCCTGTTGTATCAATAACGTAGTAAAAACGTTGTTATTGGTAAAATTTCAAGTGTAAATGCATGAATTTTTGGTTGTTTATATTCAAGTGGCTCATTTAAACAAAAACCAAAGGAACAAAATCATTGTATAGTGAATTAGAATGTTTTCATTATTGAATGGCTGATAAATCATATATGAACATCACTTAACTGTTTCGAGGCAGTTTTACTTAAGTTTGTTTTGTGAAATGTTGTTTTAAGTAAATCGAGTACAGCTAGCAAAGCCTTAATTTATAAAATTCGAAAAAAACGGTACAGAGACTGCATTTAGTAATAGATCCATCGAATGGGACGAAGTTGCATTCAGGAATAGACCCAATTTGGTGCTTATAGACCGACATAAAATCCATATCCCTCGAATGTTTCTGACTTTATAAAAAGAGTTGTGTAACTTTTCGTGATACATACTACCAAATGTCTTATCAAACTTGTCTTAGCAAGTGTATAACTAGTTGAATCTCGCTCAAAAGTTTAAAAACTGTATGAATTATAATAAAAAATGTAATCGATCATTGCATAATAGGCTGAGTTAATGGACACATACCCTACCTTTGCTTATCTTGACAGATACTCGTATTTCGTCTACAATGTGCAGACTTCTTCAGTGTTCTAATAACTCGACTTACTCAAGTAATTAGTACGAGACACTGAAGAAGCCTGCACATTGAAGATGAAATACGCGTATCTGTCAAGATAAGCAAAGGTAGTTGGAATTAAATAGAAATACTAATTTTTTTCCTGATTTCTAGTTCAGGTATTTCACTAAACCGCTCAAACCCTCTAAGATTCAATTCCGATTGTTGAAAAGTTTACTCTGAGTATCTATTATTTACTTCCACAATCTTGAACCACAATCTTGTGCAATAAATTCATCGTTATGAAAAAACTACGCGTTGCAAAACATGGTTGGTGTAATCTTATTTCAACAGTCTTTAGAACTAACGGGTGGCAACTAAAATTTTGGAATTTCTTTCTCAAGCTGTCAAAAAAAGACAAACATAGTTGAAGAAAATCTGATTTATTCAAATAAAAGATACATTGTCCATTGTTGAAAAAAAATTAGTGAACATTTGAAAACGGTCCGTAATCGGATGTTCGGCGAAGCTTCCGTTTCATGTCGGAACAGGAGCGTTGTACGGCCTCCATGTCAACTTTGCGAATGCATCTCTTGATTCTACCAATCAACTGTTTGCAATTCGTGGCTCTCCAGTTATTTTTGTACACCAAGGAACTCAAAACCCCGAAGAAATATTCGATTGGGCGACACTGAGGCAGATTTGTCGGGTTGTGGTTTTTGGGTACAAATGGGATCGAATGGGTATTCAGGAACGATTGTGTTTTTATGGCGTAATGCGATGACGCTTTATCCGGCCAAAACACGTATTGTCCATCAGCATGATGTTTTTGTAGAAACGGGATCAAAATTTTCTTCAAACATTCGTTCTGGTACACATCTTGATTGATTGCCAAACCAGAGGGCTTGAACCATGGCTTAGAAATGCCTTTCTCGGAAATGGCAATGTACAGCATCACTTTCTGTTCAAACTTATGTTTAAACTTATATTTTATGTTCGGAGGTGTAGTAGAACTATCCGTTGAATAGTATCGATCGTTTCCGGGAATCTGCGTCTTCAAAAGAGGGAAGTAGCTTTCGTCGTCCAAAACAAAACTTTTTCCGGAATAATTTTTAATCAACCAACGGCATTGGGATTTCAGCGTTGAAATCTGTGCATCAGTATATTCCAGGGCTCGTGTCTTCTTTCGGCACTTTATTCCGACTCTTTTCAATGTTTTGCAGATGTACTGGTGAGAACAGTTGAACTTTTTTGCGGCATCCCGTTGGCTCAGTGAATCCTTGTTGTTGAAGGCACGAGAGTGAGAACGAAGTCCTTTTGCGTCCATAATTTTGGCTGGTCTTCCATTACCTTGCTTGCGAGCAGTTGTTGGGGATCTTAGGATATGGTAAACAGTCGAAGTCGCAACATTTTCGCTTTTGGAATGTTGTACCGTATACGTTTTGCCGAGATTTCTGTGCAGTTCGTAGAACTGTACAACGCGCTCGCGAAATACTTCTTGTTTCGACGGCATTTTGAGCAAAACTGAGCAAGCATAAACAAAACGAAAAATACTAGCAGAAAGAGGAGAGAAAGAGCTAACGCACTCGTATTTCTCTTTGAGCTCGTTTGTTGTTGAGCATAGAGGCCTCGGAAAAATTCCAAAATTTTAATTGCCACCCGTTACCCATCATATCTTGTCCTGTTAATGTTTTATAAATGGTTGTTTTTTAAAAACATTAATAAAGTATTAATCAACTGCTGCTGTGAAAAAAGTATTTTTAGATCGATCATTAGTCAGAGTGATATATAGAATACAACGGACCCCGCTCCGAACTTGACATGTTCAACAATACGTTTATAATATATTTTTAAAACATACAATTTCAATCATTTTTATGTTGATGTTTTGTGTGTTACTTGGGTGGCTGAGTACAAATCCATTACTGACTCTGATTGCTACCGGTTGCCCAGCCATTGCTCTGCTCACCAGCTGCTCAGCTAAGAGATGCTTTAAGAGTAACGAACTATCAAATTGGTGACTACTACATTTTGGTGACTCTGTTAGGAAAATACTAAATATTTTGATAAACTATTCTGCGAAATACAATAAAAGCCTGTCCACGTTAAATTTTGGATGCCAACATAATAGTAGCAACGCTAAAAATGAAATAACAAACAAAACCGATTGAATATTTCACAATAATTTATTCCTACATTTGAAGCAGTTGATTTAGACGTAAATCCTTCTTTTTGTAAAATTCTCGAACATTCTGTGGTAGATCCGCCATCAGGTTCCGTACGGTATCCTCAGATTCACCCGTCGTGACGATTCTCCATCTCTTCTTGAAATCATCGGTACCATTTGCTTTCTTCTTAGTTTCATAAAATGTCTGCTCAACTAGAACCCAGTACTTCTCTATTGGGCGAAGTTCTAGACAGTTTGGTGGATTGGCTGTTTTTGGCACGTATTTTACCTTTTGTACCTTATACCATTCCAGGACCGGTTTCGTATAGTGATAAGAGACCAAAATCAGGCCAAAACAGAGCTGGAGTGTCGTGGTTTTTGATAAACGGTAGCAATCGCTTTTGAAGACAGCCTTTCTCGTACACATCCTTATTGATAGTGTCGATAGAGGCGAAACTTTTGAATTTTCGACCACAACTACATATGCCCTGCCAAGTCAATTACTCCTACGGGAATTCGGACACTTCTTTGTTTGGGAATGTTCGACAGTCTTTTGTGTATTTCGTCGTCCATTATGACACAATTTGCAAAAAATTGGAGTAATGCTCCTTAGCACAACGGCTAGGCACCTTTTTCACTTTGTACGCTTTCAGTCCTTGGCTCTGCCTCTCGGTTTGTACGTATGACTTTGACATCCCAATTTTGCAGCCACATTTCACACAGAAAGATTGAGATTTTTTCAATAATGGCTACCACCTTCTTGTTCATTTGCCGGGAGCAAATTTTTCGGTTAGTTCCACTTCCAACCTTCAGAAGTTTTAAAGGAGTTTAATTTTAATTTCTTTTGTGAAAAATGTTTTGGCTACAGAAAACACAGCTCAAATTTCAGTGCCTTAGGAAAAAATCAAAATAAACTACACAAAGATTTTTTTTAACAATTAATCTGAATGATGAGACGTAGCAGCATTCACGAAAAAACTCAATATGATGCTTATAGATCTATATTATATCCATATCCATCGAAAGTTATCGGCTCTTGTAAGTAAGTAAGTTTAACTTTGCGTAATTAAGAACAGAAAACTTCGTTTTAAAGTTTTATAAGACATCTCCATCGAACTTCACTCCCATTTACGTCTCAAGCAGTGATATCACCATTACAAACGTTTCAATTTATACGTGAACCTACACTGCTTACATCACCAAGCAGCTTCACTTTCGGCTCTATTCCAGCCGTATAGCGCCTCCTCCCGGCTTTGTTGATGAAACTACATTCAAAAACCGTTTTCTTTGTCCACGTGGTTTGTTTTTGTTGGTTTCGTTTTGTCGATTTTCGTTTTCATGATTCATCTAACAGCAATAGTCATTGTACAGCCTGTATATGGGAATTATGTTGAAAGCAAATATATAAAGAAATTGAGTATATTTTGCTAGTTGAATATTGTTTACAGCTCAATTTATTCATGAGTTATGCTATAAAAGGTTATGTACTGCTGCATATATCAGGCTGAGTCAAGGGATATATACCCTATTATGAAAATGGTGTAAACATTTTTTGATCCGACAAAAAATATCTATTTTGCAAAATCTGCAATATGGATGGCGAATAATAATTTCGCTTCATTTTGTTTTATTCGATGATATTAGCTATTTCAAATATTTTTATTAATATTGATTGTCAGATCAAATGTATGGGATATCACGTTATTAAGCACACACAGATGAAAAGAAACATTGAATTTTCTGCGCTATCTAATGCACATAAAAGGAATGCTAGATTTGGCAGAAAATAATGGGATATTTCATTGAGGCTTCAAATGATGAGTTGATAATTTCGAAGGAGGGTGCGACCGACCCCTGGTCCTCACAGCTTCCTACCTCACGCCTCTACTAGTCACCATATATATCATCACAAAAAACTGCCAGCTGAAACATGGAGACACTGGTTGTCGTAGCCTGGGCAATGTTGTCACTTTAACATGAGCGAACTGGAGATTGCGTACCTATAAATTAAATTTGATACCCATGCCTGTGAATCAAATATTATTTTCCATTTTCATTCAATTAATCATTTCAGCACGGTTTAGAATCATCTTTGCAATCTTGAACCATACAAGATCATGGAACAACACCACAAGCATTAAAAGCTCAATTTATTTTTCAGTATTTCAGCATAACATTAAGTTTAATATTGAACATCAGATTTTTAACTACTATATTCATATCTAATAAAATAATGACTGTTTTACCTGTGATATTTGGAATAATCTATTCTGTTTTAAGCTTTTTCAGGGCTAGTAGCATATTGACACATATTTTATTTCTATTTTTGTATCAACAACAATCCAATGGAGCTCATTTGTATTTTGTTCATGCGCATATAATGTTCTCGTAGTGCCTAACTTGAGTTTGAAATTTGAGTAAATAGTATTTTTGTCTATTATGATATCTTAATGCTTTGTGAACACAATATACTGAAAATAATATAACATATAACGGGGAAAGAAAGGGACCATCAGGGCACCCAAAAGAAACGATTTAAAAAGGGAGCATGGGACTGCAACCTCCATATTGTCAACATTTTGTGAAACAAGGGCGGGATCTTCGACCCCATCTATAGGGTTTATTACATCAATCGACGGCTCGAATCTAGTGCTGGGGGTTTGAACTTGCTTTTGGAAGGAGATTCTCTTCACTATATTCACGGATTTCACGTAAGTGTTTCTGCTAACGGGCCACCCAAACGTTTTTGGCCCCTTATACAGAAGCTTGATGATCACAAAAAAAATAGAATCCTGATCAAATCGTTTTTCAGATTATTCCATTACTATGGAAAGTTACCTTGCTACAATAGATTACATACTCATTATCATCAATCATCAAAATAATGGGGTATTTCATGAAAATTTAAGCCTCATTACGCCTGAATCTAGACTGTTGTATGAAAGATTTTACACATTGTTGTATGGCGCACAAAAGATTGCAAACAATTCCATTGTCTACGCCCGCTATGGCTTGTAATTAAACGAGAGGAAATTTTACGCGCTTGTTAAAATGCATTATTTTTTTCTGTGTATACAGCTGTTGTTGTTGTTGTTGTTTTCCAAAATGGCCTGGTCATTAGGCTGATGCAAAATTCGAAATATTTGCTCCCCTAAGCTTAATCGACGCCAATTTGGGTCCTGATAGTCCCCAAAAAATTTTAACACATTTGGTTTTAATTTGGCTTTGCACACGCTGTTCAAAGTTTGTATGGGAATTAGTATGAAGAATCTCAAACTTACATTTCCAGATCCCCAACATCTTGATATTATGTCCTTAAACCAAATCTTATATACATTCATATAGTGTAAGTTGTCAACTTTCAAAATGCCGAAAATACCTGACATGTAAATTTTATACAAAAATAGTTATTCATCAAATATAATAATAAGACGTAAAAATATGTAATGTACATAAAATATGTAAATATAATATATATAAAATATATATAATAATATAAATAAAACAAAACACATAAAATATATGAATATAAAACATAAAAAACATATAAATAATAAGAAAACAAAAATAAGAATAAAACATCATACCTAAAGTGTGTATTTTATGTTTTATTGAATAACTATTTTTGTATAAAATTTACATGTCAGCTATCTTCGGCATTTTGATAGTTGACAACTTACACTATATGAATGTATATAAGATTTTCTTTAAGGACATAATATCAAGATGTTAGGAATCTGGAAATGTAAGTTTGAGATTCTTCATACTAATTCCCATACAAACTTTGAACAGCGTGTGCAAAGCCAAATTAAAACCAAATGTGTTAAAATTTTTTGGGGACTATCAGGACCCAAATTGGCGTCAATTAAGCCTAGGGGAGCAAATATTTCAAATTTTGCATCAGCCTACTGGTCATATTTCCACCCCATGGTTGTTCGTTACAGAAGAAATGGAGTCGTACGGATTCTTTCATGTTTTTAATGGTAGGATCCCAGAATTGGATTTTGTCTTCAGGACTTGGTTTTGACTTGTTCCTTCTATGTTAATCGGTATCAACATTAAATAGTGTTAAATGTTTATAAAAACATTGTTTTATCATAAAGGGATCATTTATATAATTTGATTCGTCATTCACGTTTATTTACGAAATCAAGAAGTTATTATATAAAATAATGTTCTGCCACCGACCTAAAAAATAAAACTCTTTAGCTCACGCAATATAGAACACAAGACATCAACTACTGCACGCAAAACTCTGACAACAACACGCAATCATCTCGTTAACCTCTCCAACCATAGACACTGAACTAGTTCTGCGAACTCTCTCACTCGATCAAGTTCCTCCTCAACTCCTTGATCGATCCATCGTACCTCGCAGTTCCCCGCTTGATCTTACCAAGATCAACTCGCACATATCTTGCGTACCCCACCCGCGCCCTTCCACGGCACCGCTTGAAGGTGATTGAAATCGATTTCTGATTTCGCTTTTCCATCCATTGTATTCCGATCAACCGCCTCAACCGATCATCATCATGGGCATCATCATGATCAACATTGTGTAGTTCGGCCGGACCCCAAGTGGACATCATCCTAGCATGAAGCCGGCGTACGCGCAGACATCCGGCAGGGTGTGCACAAGGTCCAACTGACACTGACTGACCACTACTGGCTGTTCAAGTCGTCAGAAACGGTGGCTTGCTCGCGCCTCCTGTCGTCATTCGACCTGCTTGTCTCCGCTGATGATGGGCACTTTTTAATTGATTGAACTCAGCTTTGCTCGCTCTCGTGACGGATGAAAATGTCATCATTTTTATTAACATATAAGGATCTTTATGAGCATGTTTGCTCGCCATGTAGTAAAAATCAATCAAAATCACGAATCCCCCCACGGATTGGTGGGTGGTTGGGTGAAAGAAGAGGGATTTGAACGATCGTCGTACGTGCATCGGATCGGTCGCACTTTTTTGATGGTCATGATGAACGATCGTAGATTCGATCGCGATTCTTCTCCCTCAACCATTAGCTTGAGCGCGAGCTTTGAGTAATTTATTGGATGGATATTGATCGAGTAGTGGTCTGGCGTGGAGCGCGCTCCGGAGATCTTGTGCTTAATTCGCAATAAAGGTGTCACATTGCGGTGGGAAATTGAGATTTATGAGCGAACTAGTTGCCACGGTTGATCGTAGGGGGATGGAGCGAATCGAATGCGCACTGGTGAGATTGATCGGCTAGCAGGAGGATGAGTTGATCGTCTAGCGATCGGGAGATCTTTATGGGGATGGGCTGATAATTGCAGATTACCGTGGCGATATCCTGCTGCTCGCGATCGATCCATAATTGCGAGCGAAGTAAATCAACTTTGAAGAAGAGGTGAAACGTTACGATTATTTTGCTATCGGCAGAGTCGATAGTCGATTGAGCTGTAGCTAGGCTAAATTATATTTTTGATATGAGGTAGATTTAGAAATTTCAATTTAAGCCCACATTGCGATAATTCACTGACTTTACTTAATTCTGTGAGAGTTTGTGAAAATGATTAAAATCAGAGTAATTTATTAAAACGTACTGGATGGATATGCAAACAGACAGCTGACTCCATTTAGCCCTCCAACAAACGAACATCATGGTTGAATCGATTGGAAGCTTACTGCTTGAAGCACTGTCTGGCAATGCACTCAATATATACATACATACCATGAATAGAACGAAATCTTGCACTGGTATCACCTAATAAAATATTATTGTTATTATTATGCGCTTTTCTCACTGTCTTCGAGCGCCGCTCGCATCAAGCTGAGTCAGTTATGAAACCTTCGAATGCATTAAATTGTTTCCTATAAAATACTGCCCCCGCGCTAACGAACCGAGTTCGAATTTGCAGGCCTACAACCTCTTGTGAAAAGCACAGAACCAGCCCCAGCAGAACTCGATCATCAGCACCCATCATTGAAACCAAGCCGCTTACTATCGTCATCGCCGTCATCATCAGCTCGTTATGGTCGTTTGCGAATTCGCAAAGCGTGTGCAGAAATATTAGCAACACCTTCCATCCGTCCGTCAAAAGCACCTTCTCGAATCGCAGTAAGCCGAATAGGCGTTTAAACTCCCCGGGATTGCAGCCGTTTGAGAGTGAGAGTTTGAGTTGTGGGAGATATTGAACAGGATGCGTGTGCTAACTGCTAACGAGGATCTCGAAACGCGCTCTCAAGAATCTCACATTGGAAAAGGAGTGGATATGTTTGTCTCTTTTCCACGCTTACTCACCAGCGACGCGGTATTCTCTCTGCGCACAATTCATGCAAGGGTGGAATTTCCGACTTCTATTGCTACGATCGTTGGTAGCCCGCAATCGGTTTATGTTGGCAAGATGTTTGATCTGCTAACGAGCTGTGTGAGTGAGATTATAGGTTCAGGGGGTTTAAGCCAGGGGGCAGCGAACAGGGAAATTTTCGTAAGCACACACCGATCACATGTGTGAATATAGGTATGAGGAAGAAGGCGACAGCCTGCTCTTTCTATCTATAAGAACTTTTATTTCTGTCTGTAGTGCGACGCAAGGGTGAGAAAGTGATCTACATATTTTATTTTGACATATCTAGAAGCTTTTTTCAATAGGGCGAATCTAACGAAGAGAGATTCTCTTCTGTCTCGTTCTCCTTGATTAATTACAGCACCTTTATAAAACTTTCGAGGGATTTTTCAGTACATATCGAGACACAACAGTACTGGCTTCCATACTCTGCAAATAATAGAATGAAAAACTTAGAGGTGATTTGAATATGAATGAAAGAGAAAGCAATCAAAGAGAGTCTCTCAATATTAAATTCGCCCTAATGAAAAAGTCCTTAGAAATCTTTGTTCAAGCACCTTAGGCTTTGTGCACAAATTACGTAACGCAAAAAGCGGGATTTTGGACCCCTCCCTCCCCTATGTAACAATAAGTAACACGTGACCAGACTCCCCCCAGTGGTGGGCATCGCTAATTGGAACCTTAGCGACGCTAATCGCTGATCGCTAACCAGTTAAGTTAGCTCGCTAATCGCTAGTCGATAATTCGCTAATCCCAAAAATTAGCGAAGTTTCCGCTAATCGCTAATAGTTCTTATACTAAGAATAGAAAAACAACGTTTTTGGTTAATATTGAGTATTTATTGAACGGTAATCAACATATCTGAACATTTGGATATGAAGGAAAGTATGTACGGAAAACAAACAACATCCTATTTAGTTAAAAACGGCAACAGGTGATAATTTCCTTTCAAAAACATGAGCCGATCAAAA